>PVKE010007508.1:0-50472 GCA_004027555.1 Craseonycteris thonglongyai
TTTAACTGAGCAGTCTAGAACTGGGAAAATAACTACATATATTTTTGAAAACTCACTGAGCTTACCATGAGATGGATATAAGCCAAAACTCTTTTAATAAACTGAATCCACTAAACCCCACTTAAATGGCAAAATAAAAACAATATTTTGGGTTCTAAGGAATAATGTAAGAGCCTAGTTCAGTAATTTCTGAAAAGTCTGGATATTATCCTTTTTCTAATGTACATTCTGCTATGACTTCTTTGGTGATTCAAGTCCTAAATTTGGAAAAATAAACAAACAAACAAGCAAAAACAGATAAGTCTATAATTTTTTTTGTCATTTACAAATAGAGAACATGGGAATGGGAATAGGCCAAGAACTTTGAGGTTTAGGAAGGAAATTATGTAGTCAGTTTCCTCGAATTCCAATAAGACTTGGGATAGATGTGATAATAACAGATATAGGTATTACAAGAATTGTGAGTTTCATCCCTAGTTAATACAAATTTCTCATTCCTCTTGGGAGCTTCTCTCAAGGTATTGAGAATCAAAATTTGCAGAGAGAAAGTGGCCACCAGTGAAATGCTGTCTCTTGGAATCATAGACAGGACCAAAAGCACTTTCATACACCATGAATTAAGGATTAGAGCTTCTCTTTCCTTTTTGGTTGAAAAGCTTTGTGGTTCCTATATTGTCCATTCCTTTAGCAATGCCCCAACTTCTTGATGATTAGAGATTTGTGCTTTTTAATTATTTTCTTTATATGAATTGAGTGCCTTGTGCTTTAAACATTGGGGATGAAGCTATATTTATTTTCTTAGTCTAGTTTTTTTTGTATTTCAAATTACTAGGTAAAAGGAACAATGGTTTTAAGACTCATTATTCATAATGACAAATATAATCCCACCAAATTGTTTAATTTTCACTACCATTACTATATTTAACACACATTTAAACACACCTTACTTTTTGACATTAAAATATAAAACTCTGTCATTTCTGAATATTATTTTTTATTATATGATTATAAAGTTGACAAATTTTCTATAAATTCAGTTTTTTAATTAATTTTATCTTTTAAGTAATGTTTCTTTACGTCTGTTACTCATGTATATTGAGAAATTAACATTCTTAATGATTTATGAGAGAAAGTTATTTATTAATATTTTTTTATATTTTGCCTTTCATAACTCTTATAACTGAATTTGCTACTGGAAAAAACTTTAAATGTATATTTATTGCATCCTATTGTATTTGTTGGTTTAGAGCAAGCATGTCCAACCTATGGCCCACAGGTCACCTTTAGCACAGGATTGCTTTGAATGTAGCCCAACACAAATTTGCAACCTTTCTTAAAACATTATAAAATTTTTTTGCAATTTTTATTTTTTTAGCTCATCAGCTATTGTTAGTGTTAGTATATTTTCTGTGTGGCCCAAGACAATTCTTCTTCTTCCAATGTGGCCCAGGGAAGCCAAAAGGTTGGACACCACTGGTTTAGAGTATTAGGTTTCCTTAGTTTTTTTTTTTACTTTCTTTATTTTTCTTTCTCTGATTTTATTGGGAATGTTAGACATTTTTAAATAAAATAATCTTGTTTTTTTAAAAGATTCTTATTAAAATATAGTTAACATACAATATTATATTAGTTTCAGGTGTACAACCCATTATTCAACATCCATAGGCCTAAAGAAGTAGTTACCGTGGTCCAACAACCATTCAACACAGTGCTATCACAATATTATTGACTGTATTCCTATGCTGTACATTACATCCCCGTGACTTACCTGTTTTACACCTGGAAATTGGAACCTCTTATTCTTCACCATTTCTCCTTCTTCTTTAATTTTTCAATTGTAGTTGACATTTAATATTATTCTATATTAATTTCAAGTGTATGGCACAGTGGATAGAAATTTATATAATTTAACGAATTTGCCATTTAGGAAAAAAAAAGTGCAGATCGCTGCCACATTCATTTATTTTTTATTAACATGCTCCTTAAGGCTAATACAAATCTGACTGGTTTTCTATGTGAAAATAAAATATAAAAACCGCTCTTGTTATTATTACTACATAGAATTTGTCTCAAATCCTAATGTAACAGAAATATATTTGATGATCAGTCTTTAATAATTTTTTTCACAAATAGAAATGTTACATTTTTTAGAATTTGACATTTTCAGTGATCAAAAATTACTATATTTTGTAAATGAAAATACCACTACTAAAGATAGAATGCTATAAATGAAATGATGTCATTTGTTTCCAAAGACTGTCAATGTGCTAGAGCGATGGAAAAATAATAAAGCAAAATATTTCATGGTCAACTTTGCAGGTAAGATTAAGACTGTAATCTGTGAGTTATTTTGGGGTAAACACTGAAGACAAAAGTGCCACCGGTGAGTATTTTTGAGGCAAACAGGATATAGGTTAAGAAGTAATCACCCCCAGACTAGTCTAGTACCCACCTGGAACTATACATTGTTATTACCATATCATTTACTATATTCCCTATGCTTTACTTGACATACCTATTGCTGTTTTGTAACTACCAGTTTTACTTCTTAATCCCTTCACCTTTTCCACTCTCCCTCCACCCTCTCCCATCTATCATCTCAATAATTCTAGTACTCATCTGATACCATACATAATTATTATAATATTATTGACTATATTTCTTGTGTTAGACTTTACATCCCCATGACTATTTTGTAACTAGTACCAATTCATGCTTCTTAATCCCTTCCTCTTTTTCATCCACCCCACAAATTCCCCTCCTATCTGGCAACAATCAAAATGTTCTCTGTATCTATGAGTTTATATCTGTTTGTTTGTTTTGTTCTTTACATTCAAAGTATAAGTAGAATCAGACTACATCTGTCTTTCACTGTCTCACATACTCCACTTACCACAGTACATTCCAGGTCTATCTACACCTCTGCAGATGGCAAGAACACATTCCTTTCCCTGGCTGTGCAATATTTTATTGTATACTCCCATATGTACCACCTACTCTTTATCCATTTGTCCATCAACAGACACCCAGACAGCTTCCACATCTTGGCCATTATAAATAATTTTGCAATATATATATATATATATATATATATATATATATATATATATTCACATCATCCATAGAAGTAACGTTTTAGATTACTTCAGATGAATACTCAGAAGTGGGATTATTTGTTCTTTCTTTGTCTCCTCTTACAGACATTGTTTTAAACCTTATTGAGTCTGGCGTCAATATTATTGCCCTAGCTTTTTTCTTTGTTAGTATCCATTTTCAATGAAATGTCTTCTTCCCGTCCCTTTACTTTTGTTCTGTGTGCCTCTTTCAATCTGAAGTTGGTCTCTTACAGGCAGCAGATGAGGTCTCACAATTAAAATCACAAACTCATTCCAGAAAAAATGCTACATACCTCATTGCTAAATATCACTCCAGTCGTCTAAGAAGTAGTCCTCTTGGGAAGCTGGACACTGAAGCTAGTGCCTAGTCCACCCTTCAGAGCAATATCTGAACTCTTTTTCTGAAATAAGCATCAGAGCCATCCTCATACTATCCTTGATGTCCTCCATGTCATCAAAATGTCTTTCTTTCAATATTTTCTTTATCTTCAGGTAAAGAAAATAGTCATTGGGTACCAGATAAGATGAATAGGGAGGTTGTTCCAATAAATTATTTGTTGATTGGCTAAAAACTTCCTTATGGACAGTGCAATGAGAATTGATATATTATCATGATGCACAAGCCATTAGTTATTAGCAAAAAGGTCAGGTCATTTTTGTCTAACTTCTTCACATAGCC
This sequence comes from Craseonycteris thonglongyai, assembly GCA_004027555.1. NCBI lineage: Eukaryota > Metazoa > Chordata > Mammalia > Chiroptera > Craseonycteridae > Craseonycteris > Craseonycteris thonglongyai. The sequence goes on from PVKE010007508.1 coordinate 3,796, forward strand.
TTTTCAGCACTTCCAAATAGTCAACTCGATTGACTGTTCAGTTGGTACAAATTCATAATAACCAATTACTTTGATATCAAAAAAGGTTTAGCAATATTTTTTTGATTCTTGTTTTGGATGGAGAGAACTTTTTGTGTTACGGAGAATTGGCTGACTTCCAATTTACTTGGATGCTTTGTGTTAGAGTCATATTGGTACACATCTGTTTCATCACCAGTGATAACATGGCCTAAAATATTGTCTTGACTCTCCAAAGGATCTTGGCAAACTTAGACTCTCCTTTGCTTTGTTCATCTGTCAGCTCCTTGGGGACCATTTCTGCACACACCTTTCTCATGCCAAGAGGTTTAGTGAAGATTTCCCTGTTTCTCTATCAATGTTTATTTGGTCTGCTATGCTTCTCACAGCCAGCCAACAATTTTGACTTACAACTATATAAATTTTTGCAATGTGTTTTGTCAGTTCTGCATGTTGTGGCTGACCTGACCTCTCTTCATCAGTGACACTTTCACTTCTCTCAAGAAAATATTTAATTCATTTGTACAATGCCATTTATTTTCTTCATGGCATTATTCCCATCATATCCCTGATTTCACTTCCACTGTTGCTAAATTAAAAGAGATTTAATGTCTGTTCATTGCCCTAATTCAAAATCTAAGTCTTGTCATGGCACACAAAAACATGTGACAATAATAACGAATACCACTCAACAAGACACTGTTACACATCAACACAAACACAGCTGTAAGAAACTGATATATCAAGGTTATGAAACCTTACTGAGTTGTTTGTACAGTGCTGTCTACATAAGCTCATGGTGGTGAGTTAGGAAACTTAGTTATCAGACCTTTATCTCTTTTCCTTCTGGCAACTCCGTGATGTGAATTTTGCTACATTTGATGTTATCCAAGTGGCTCCATAAATAAACCATCTTCATTTGTTTTAATTTTTTTTCCTGCTACCTTATGTTCTAAATTTCTGATTCAATCCTTTGCTTTGTCTAATCTAATCTGATATATTCTTCATTTTAGTTATTGTATTTTTTATTTCTTCTTGTGTGTGTGTGTTTTTTTTTTATAATTGATATCTATATTTTTTCTATTTCCTCTTTGTTGAAGTTCTTTCTGAAATCACTGAGCATTCTTATAACCAGTGTTTTGAACTCAGCATCTGGTAAATTGCTTGTGTCCATTTGCTCAGTATTATTTTTCTTTTTTTGTTGGTATTTTTCTGAATCTTTCTACTGTTTTTCTATTTGAGACATTTTGAGTGTTTTTGTCTCCCACTTTGGCAGCCTCCCTGTGTTTGTCTCTATGTATTATATATGGTGGCTCTATTTTGTAGTCTTCATAGACTGGCCTTATGTAGTAAGTTGTTGCTCAGTGGCACAGTCTTCTTGGTCACCAGAGATGGATGGTCCAGATGTGTCCCTTGTGTGGGTTGCATGTGCCTTCTCGTTTTAGTTGAGCCTTAGTTGCTGCTTGCATGTCAATGGGAGGGGTTCCCTCAGGTGAATTGATTGTGAGGACTGGCCAAGACTCCATTGGAGGCGCTGTGTGCAGCTATGACCCTACATAACAGCATTCACTTCAGCAGAGCTCTAGTGCCTGTCCAGTCTACACGTTTGGGGTGTCATTCTCAGATGTAACAGGATGATACTTTTACTTGGCTGGGCCTTAAGCTTGTCACCATGTGTGCTGGCCCTGGGGCATCCTAGAAAGAACCCACTATAGGCCAAGTTTTGTGCACCCTGTGCCTTGCCTGGGGCCATCTGTCATAAGGCACAAAACAATCTACAAATGGCTACCACTTGAACTGTTCTTGGAGGTGCCATGAGAAACCAAGCTGTAAACAGGCTGGATGCCACGTACACTGAACTTGGGGCTGCTCACAGAAAGCCTGGGGCACACTGAGGCCAGATGCTGCTTATTTGGGTCTGTGACACTTTGTACAATTTTAGAAAAGTCCATAGTATAAGTCAAGACAAGTCATTTATACAGAAAAGACACTGGAAGGGGCTTGGGTGAGCTTGAAAATTGGATGAGGTGAGGACTTGGGGAATGATCAGGGAGGAGTGAATGATGGTAGCTAGTTTGATGGACATTAAATTATGGTGGCCACCTGTGTCTGCACATCTGAAGCGGGCAGGACTCAACAAAGAAACATGGCTTCTGCCAGAACTTCTGTCTTGGAGAATGCTGCCACTCCAGCTCTCACCTTGAAGCCAGACAATTCTATTCTGCACATGTCTCTGGCCCCTTTGGAGCTGCTGCCCCGGTGCTGGAGCTCACAGCAAGTAAGCCCACTACTGAATAAGTCTATGCATTGGCCCTTTATAAGAGGGCCTGGGACTCTAACCACTCTTCCTCTCACTCAGCCACAAGCCTGCTGGTTTTCACAGCCAGAAGTCATGAGGCCTTCTCTCCCTGGCACTGGAACCCCGAGCTTGGAAGCTCAGTGTGGGGCTGAAGACTCCTTGATCCTCTGGGGGTGTGGAGAGCAGAACCTCCACATTAGAGATATTTCTCCTGATTTCTAATTGCCATTCACCAATGTGGAACCAGCTTGTTCTGTATCTCTTCCTTTCCTAACAGTCTCACAAGGCTTCTTCTATATATTCTTAGATGTATGAGTATCATTCAGCTAGACTTCAGTAGATTCTGACTAAAGATTGTTTTGTAATTATTTGTAATTTTTGATGTGGCCATGAGAGGACAAAAGTATAGCATTTACCTACTCTGTCATATTGATCAGAAATCTAATCTTGGTTTTAAGAGAAGAAAAATACATTAATAAGGTAACCAAATATCCTGAAAATTTTAAGTTTATAATAAAAGGTTGTTTTAGTTGTTATTGTTAGGTTGTTTTATTTTAACATTATTTAAAAGATTTATTTTATTGTTTTGATAGAGAGAAAGAGAGACAGAGAAAGACAGAGACAGAGAGAAGGGGGAGGGAGGGTCCAGAGCAGTCTCAATAGTTGTATGTCATTAGTTTTTGACATAGTTTCATTCCACAGGACTGCACAGAGCTGCACAGGGTGAGAACTGGGCTGAGGAACTCTGGCATGGGCAATATACCTCTGCATGCTGGGGGGCCTCCCATGTGGGAAGGGTGCTACAGTTCAGCATATGAGTCCACAGAGGCTGGAGCCAGGACTCGATCCTCAGACCCTGGGACTGCATGTGAGCTCTCAACCCAGTGAACCATCCCCACATCTCCTGAACATATTTTTGCAATGCTGGTCTGCAGGTGATGAACCTTTTCAACTTTTTCATGTCTGAAAAAGTCTGTTCTATCTCCAGTTTTTGAGATATTTATTTTTTGGATATAGAATCCTAATTTGAATTTCTTTGCAACATTTTAAGAATGTGTCTTTGCTGTCTTCTCACATTTTTTTCAACCAGAAATCTGTTGTCATACATATCTTTATTTCTTTGTAAATAATGTGTCTGCCTCTTGTTGCTTTACAGATTTTTTTCATCACTGGTTTTGAACAATTTGACTATGATGCATCTCTCTTCATATGTGGTGTGACTGATTTTTTTTTTAACTTCTTTGGTTTATAGTTTTCATCAAATTTGGACACATTTCTGCCTTTATTTCTTTAAATACTTTCTTATGCTTAAAATTGCTTTTCATTTTACTAATGCATATTTTATTTTAAAAACTTTCTTAAAGTTTAACTTTTTCTAGATTGTATTACTGTTTTTGAGTTACTGGTTCTTTATTTATCAATATCTAGTTGTAATTAACCTCATGCAGTGTACATTTTATTTCAGACTTTGTAATTTATAACTCCAGAAGTTTGATTTGGGTCTTTTGTATATACCCTTACCTAACTTTTGAACATATAAATTGTAGTTCTAAGAATGTTTTAAATGCTTGTTTTTGATAAATTTGATATTTGTGTCACTTATTATTAATAATTGATCAATTGATTTTTCTTCTTGCTTTGGGAGACATTTCCTGCTCTTTTACAATCCTGGTAATCTTTATTTTGATCCAAACTGTGAATTTTACATTGTTGTGTGCTGAATATTTTTGTATTCTTATCAATATTCTTGATATTTATTCTCAGGCACAATTTAGTGTTTGAAAACAGCATACTGTTTTCAATTGTTAGTTTTATTTTTCTAAATAATCTGATGTTCTTCAAATTTGTGAAGCAGTACCAAAACAGCATTAGTGTAAGCATAAATATTTACTACTGCTGTGGCAACACCATTCTAAGTACTCTACTCAACACTGTAAAACTTCAGGTTTTCTACTCTCACTGGAAGAAATAGATACTATTCTGTCCCTATTTATTCTTTGAGTACAATTTTCTCTAATCTTTACAGATGATTCTCTCCCTGTTTTGAGTAATTCTTCACATTCATGTACTCACCAACACTCTGCTGAATAAGCAAGAGATACCCTTTGCAGCTATCAGTTTCTCCATGACCGTCTCTCTTCTTAGTATTTTGTCTTGTAAATTCTGGTTACTTTGGTCTGTGAGAACTCTATCCTTCATCTCCTCAGCTGAAGGAGTGAGCACAGTTCCATCTTGCTTCTTCTTTACTTTACCAGGAAGCTGGGGCCTTCCTAGGACTAACCTCATTTGTTTCTTGTCCTCTTTTTTTTTTTCCCCCTCTAATTTCTAAAGTCTTGGAAGCCATTTTTCAAATATATTTAGCTGTGTTTCTTTCTGTTTCAGGACTGTGCCTGAAATTTTTATCTTTTCAATAAAAGCATATATTTTTATTAAAGAAAAAATAATTGAATGTAATAGGATCCCACATTAAAAATAAAACGTTGAAATTATAAATTGATTTTAAGCAATTAGATTTTCTGAATCAACCAAACAATTGTAGCAGGGCTTGCGTCCTAGTAAGTGACACTTACATTAGCTTAACACTATGTTACAATACATTTCTCACTTCATCTCATCATGTAGGCATTGTATCATCTCATATCATCACAAAAATAAGGGAGTACAGTACAATAATATATTTTGAGAGAGTCAGAGAGACCATATTCACATACCTTTTAGCACAGTATATTATTATAATTGTTCTAGTTCAGTCTGTGTTACTATTGGTAACCTCTTACTGTGCCTAATTTATGTTAAATATTATCATAGATACATATGTATGGATAAAATATTATACTATATATACATATTGTTCAGTACTCTCTGTGGTTTCAAACATCCAGTGGGAATTTAGAATCTGTTCTTCTCAGATAAGGGAGGTCTACTGTAAAATATTATAAGATGACCACATTTCTTGTTATAAATTTTCAAACTCAGACTATTTAAATTAGACCATCAACCTCATTATAATCAAAATTACCCATTTTTACATTGAGATTATATCATTCCTTCTTATATCTATCATTGTAGTTCAATTTTTAAAATCTAAGCCAGAAGTTTGAAACAAATTACTCAGGCACTGAGAAATAAATATGCTTGATGATTGTAATTACATGATACATAATTTCTCTTTTATTATGGAGATTAGCACAAATTCAGAGACAGAGATAGAGAGAGATAGATGATAGATAAATAGATGATAGATGATAGATAGATATAGAGCTGTTATTGGTTTTGGAAAGCTTTCACCCTGTATATTATCTTTAGTTTTAGATATTTTGGATTTTATTGATCAATTTTTAGTATAAGTTTTAAAAATATCATTTTAATAGCATAAAATACACAAAGTTCCTAGAAATTAATTTAAAGAAAATGTGTAACACACACATAAAAATATGATTGAGAGACATACAGAAGACCGCAATAAATGGAGAGAAATAGCATGTGTTCATAACAAAATTTTTAGTTATCCAAAATTTCAATTCTTCAAAATTGAATTCTAGATATAGTAGAGCACTACTTAAAACCCCAGTTTTGTAAAATTGACAAACTGATTCTAAAATTCATAGGGAAATGCAATGAACAATGAATGCCAAGGCAGTCATAAAGAACAAATAGTATTCATCTTATCAGGTATAGGCACTAAAGATAAAGCTACAGTATAGTTTTAGTTTGAGGATAGATACAATGACTGATAAAATACAACAACTCAGAACTTGATTGACATACACAAACAAGATAAGGTGGTACTGTAAAGCAGTGGGACAAAGACAGCATTTCAATTTAAAAAACTGATCTAAGTGGATATTCATAGAAGAAAAAAATTAAATTGGATGCCTTACTTACACAAAATAAGTTAATTCTAGTTAGGTCAAAGACTTGAATGTGAAATTTAAAGTTGTACGTATTATAAAATGTAGTATAAAAAATCATCTCCAATAACTTACTGTAAACAATGGCTTCTGAAAGAAGAGATGAAAAGCACTAAATATAAATAAAAATAGTGTGGGGGACGGCCAGGAGGCTTGGGGAGGTGGAAAGCAAAGGGTGCTTATACACTGCTTGACCCTGGCCTAACCAGGCTTAGAGACGGGACAAATGAGCCGGTTTCATGTCTCCTGCTTACTCCCCATTAACTAGTTGAAACGTTTGAGATCAACATGTTCTTCCTCATGCAGTCATGAATAGAGAGATAAATCAGGTTTGGGCGAAACCTGCGATAGAGACACAGGGTATTTCTTATGGTTGCCATGAGCTAGCTCCGTGTGAATGGACGAGGAAGCACAAGGTGTTCCTCTTTCTCTTGGCATTTTCCCCGAAGAGTCAATAGCAGGGTAGGTAGTTTGGTAAGAAGCAAATGTACTCGTTTCCAAAGGGACTGAAATCAACAATAAAGGTCAAGTGCTGAACTATATGATTTATGAGTAACTGCTTCTTTGTGCAGGTGGGTAGGAGAGTCAGTTGTTGCTTGAGTGTGTACGTTAAGTTACTAAGGATGTTAGTTTATTTCCCCTTAGAGAAATGTATAAAAGCTGATGCTCTAATAAACTTGGGGCTGCAGTTGTATTTTGCAGACCCCCCAATCCCATCTTTGTGTTTGTCTGTCTTTTAATCCTCGCTTCCCCTTTCAGGCTATTCGTGAACGACGGGCTGGACCCGTCATAATAGTAAACTTTATAAAAATGTGAAATGTCAGAAAAGACTTCACAAAATTAAAAGACAAAATTCCTAGATGTTTGTTAAATATACAAAATACTATGAACTGAATGGATGAGGAATGCCTACATTAATGAGAAAAATAGGTAAAACAGGCTAGAACACTTTTCACCTGAGGCAATCTATATGGCTGATAAACAGGTACATATTTTCAATACTAGATAGTGAGAAATGCAAATAAAAAAGACAATACATCAGCATTGAAAAAATGTAAAGGTAACTACTGGCAGCATTGTAGGTACCTAGTATCTTCATATTTTATTACTAAGAATATAAATTAGTTCACCACATTAGAGCACAGTTTGGCATTATTGAACACATTTTAAGACATGCAAGTTCTTTCATCTAGCAATTTTTTCCCCTAAGCGTATATGCAAATGTTTTGTACATACTCCTCAAGAAATAGGAGCAATGCTTTTTTTTACATATTTGTTTCTAATATTCATATTAGATAACACACACATATCATCAGTAAAATAAATACATACAATATGGTATATTCATTAAATGCAAAAGTAAGTAAAAATTAGTAAGCAATGTAGACTGAACTGTAGTTGAATTTCAGGAGCCCAACATTTCTTAAAGGAAAAAAACAAAGAATTCCTTTGATTATATTAATCAAAAATACTGCAGAAGGTAAAAAGATTTGCATGATCTGATATACTTCTTGATTTTTTATTATGATAGCAATCTCTTTTCACATTAACAACAAAAACAAACAAGAATTCAAGTTTATGGAAGGTTCAAGAATCCATGCAACTGAAAACTCTACAATATATTTTGGCTGGTTAACCAGTTAGAATCAAAATACTAGCTACAGAAGCAAAGACAGAACTAATGAAAGTAATTTGTGCTATTCATTCTCACTGTTAGTGGTTAGAATAAATAGACCAAGTATTTATTTTAAAGTTTCTATTAGAGAAAAGTAAATTTGTTTATTTTAATCTGTTGATATCATCCCATTTACTGAACTATAAATATTAATAGTCCCTTGAACCCAAATAGTCTATTAACCCAAATAGAATAAGAATATCATTTATATCATAAAAAAACTTTTTTTAAGTTCAAAATATAAATTCTAACAAATTTCTGATATCATGAGTTGTACTTACTTTAGCAGAGCACACTGCTTACACATTTAAAAAGATAATGCAATTGTAATTATTTTAAAAATATTTTTCTTTGTTATAGTGTTCTTTTTTCAGTGTATTATTTTTTCACACTGTTATAACATTTTCTATCCTCGGAGTAAAGCCAACAATAAACAACCTGTCAGGATCAACATAAGAGTTGTTTAATAAATGAGATATTAACAAAGAGAGACAAGCTGATTATTGTGCATCTATAATTTTATCTTATGGAAACAAAGGTAATTGTAGGGACATAGAAGTACATGCTTTTAATACTAATTATTGGCAATCAGGTTAGTTGAGAAAGTTGGATGCAATTGTTTTTAAATATCAGGTATGGACTTTTAAGAATGTTATGAAATAAATTTATTTTCTTGTACCTTTTTAAAAATTTTATTTATTAAATTTGTTGGGGTGATATTGGTTAGCAAGATTATATAAGTTTCAACTGTACAATTCTATAACATCATCTATGTGTTGCATTGTGTGCGCACCACCCACCAATTCTTCCATCATCATATATGTGAGCCAGCCCCCTAAATTTTTGTCCATGCACATACGTTTCAGTTTCTTTGTTTGTTCGTATTCTTTGTTGCTTTCAGTTCTATATTTCACATATGAGTGAATTCATATGGTACTTGACTTGTCCTGTGTGACTTATTTCATTTAGCATGATGATCTTAAGATCCACCCATGTTGTCACAAACAGCAGTGTTTTTCATCTTGTAAACAGAAGAAAGCTAAAGGGTAAGGTCTTGTTGAGCAATTTTCCAAAACTCAAGATGTATTATCTCTTTTATCTTATAAAGCCTAAAGCTAACATTTTTTTCCCCATGATACATTTTTTTTTCTTACCATATATATACTTAATCTAGAGATAACTTCTATTGTTTTTTCTTTCTACCTTCCCCTCCCCTCCCACAAAATTATCTCCTGAAATAACATAAAGCTTTTCATCATACGGTTATGTAGACTTCCAACATGGTTTCAGTTAAATTAAGTAGAAGCAAAAATTCTTTACTAACCCTTAATTATTTAAAAATTTGTATATAAAAATATCATTTAAAATAAACGCCTTAGGGGAAGCCGGGATGGCTCAGTGGGTTAAGCGCTCACTTTGCAGCCCCGGGGACCGAGGATCGAATCCCGGCCCCGGCCCGTGTGGAACCATATGCTGAACTGGGAGCTCCCCCAGTTCAGTTCTCTCTCTGTCTCTGTCTCTGCATCTCTCTCTGTCAAAAATAAATAAATAAATAAAAATAGATTAAAATAAACGCCTTAATGGTGCAACATTGTCGTGCCCCTTTCAATTTGTGTCTTCCTGTGTGTTAGTGTTGTTTCTTTCTATGAAAAGATATGGGTATATTACATTATTTTGTCATTAGACTGGAAATATTTTCATATACTTATGTCTTTCTGGCAATCCTTATTTTAAATAACGGTTAAATTTGAAATGATGGCTGTGAAAATTGTTTATTTTTTTTTTCTATAGCACTGGACCTATTCAAGTATTATTTTAAATTTTATTGTAATTATTTTGGCCATTTTTTAAAAATTGACTTTTAAAAACAAATTAAGAGTCCAATTTTTGCTCTTATGACCATTTTGGTGATGTCAGATAAGATTTAGTCGTTTTCTTGCAGAACTTCTACAACTTTGCTTTGAGTCATTATACCTACAGTAGAATAGAAAATTCCTAGATTCTACTTGAATGTGCATTCACTGAAGTAGATGAGAGTAGTTAAGAAAAAACACACTAAAATAGTTGTCTTAATTTTCTACAAACTTGTTTGCTTGCTTGTGTGTGTGTGTACTTGTGTGCTCTCACATATGATTTTATTTCCTGGAATGAATGACTTATGCATTAGGCTAAGCTATATAAAATTTTGCTCAAGTAGCTCAAGAAACTATAGCATTCTTGTTGAGATAGGCCCTATAAAATAATTGTGATAATTTATCTTAAATATGGGAGCTGTAACATCCTTGTTTCTATTTATCAAACAATTGGCAACTCTACTAATTAATTTGTACAAAATGTCCATGTAAAAGTAAACACAAATTTAAAATATTTAATTAATTCATTCTTATTTTTCTGGTATTCTTTCCCTATGAATTTTTTTTCAGGATTTTGCATGTTCTAAATGACAATATTCAAAAATCTAACTAATTATGCTACAAATAGCCTTAATTTGAGATTGTAATGTTTCTTAACAATTTAAAATATTACAATTTTCATTACAATTTTAAATATTAATGACCTCTTACTGAGGAACTACATATTTCCAACAACTCCAACTGAAACTCTCAGTTCCTGACAAATATGACAAAAAGTTTACTCTGAGCAGCTTATATATTCATATTCAATGTGATTTTTTTACATTAGCCATTAAAATGGATGTTTTCTAAAAAGACTATTAGTATAAGCTACTAAAATGAATACAACTGTCCTTCATACAATATTGTTGTGCTATTATGTAAAATCTATATACTAGATACATTAAGTGAACACATGAGAGTCAGAGAAAGTACATTTTAAAACCTTATTTAAAAAGACAAGTGTATTCAGATGATTGCAACATTTCTTATTCTTTATATGGTCTCTGTTTCTAATATTGGTGAATGTTATTTGAAGCAATGTGGTGAGAACTAAGTGGGGCTAATCACTGCCACACCTTATCCAGGATTAGATAAACAAAATGCAGATGAATATGTTCTTAGATGTCTTTTGTTAAAAATGCTAATAACATCAATTTTAAATTTAAAATAGTAATTTCTTTAATATCACTTGCAGTTTGCATTTTACATCTCTCATTGCATTTGGACATTTCAATTTGCATGTATTTGAGTGATTGTTTCATTTTGAGAAATTAAGTGATCACTTTTAACTTTCAACTCACATAAATCACTTTTCTGGTGGAGTGTTGGAATGGACTAATGTAATAAATGCTTGAAGGAAAGGCAAAAATATCTTATATCTGTTCTTCTAAGTTGCTATTTGAGAAAATATCATTAATGGAGATGGCATTTTAAGAATCTCTGTTTAGTTATTTCTAAAATATATCTATAAATAAATATATATAATAAAGAATTTTAAAACTCATGTTTCAAAATAACAATGCATATACATATACATATATATATATCAAATTGATAGCTAAAATTAGGTAAATTAACAACATCCTAATGAAATAATAAAATGAATAACAATAATATTAGCTACAATTAATTGAATATTTACTAGAAACCAAGGTCATGCTAGGTAGGTGCTTTAGATAAATTACTCCTAATACTAAAAACATTATGCAAGATAGATTTAGCTCTATTTAAATTGTGGGAATTTGAACTCAGAATTTAAGTAACTTACCCAAGGGACACAGCAAAACTGAATTCAAACCCAAGTCAATATCCTTAAAAGCCCATCTTTTCACCAATATAAAATCTAAATATTGATCTTAAAGTGCAATTAAACAGAATACTCACTCCTTAATTTCCCTTCCTCTTGTATTCTCTGTGATCACATTAATTTAGGAAAAACGATTGGTAAGACTAAGGTGAATTGAATCTTCTCTAACATGAGTACTTTGGATTTTAGTCAGAAACCTGGACAGAGTTCTTAGGGCAATACTTCTATATGCTGTACATCCAAAAGCTATTCTAAATTCCCTAGGTCATTCAGATTTGTGACTTCTATTTTTGCTAAGATCTCTTTCTATAGAAATTAAAGTGCAATTTACAAAGATGATGAGAAGGTTACATTGGTGGTAGTAATAAAGATCCCAGAAGGATATACCAGGACTTAGATAAAATGATCTTATATGGAAACCTAAGCAGTGGTTGCTATTTTAATTCAACCAGAAACCAAGATAAGAGAAGTAGATCTTTTAACTCATCAGATTAATTATTAGTTTTAGAAGCAAATCAAAACAAGCTGCAGGAAGCTAATATAGCTAGCAAAAGGAAATTATGGGTGCTTCTCATTTTTCATGAAAAAGTGGGTAGCTACTATATTTTTTTCTCTCAGTAAGTTTTCAGTGCAGTCCCTATTTCAAAATAAGGATATATTAACAACTTCTTTAGCCTTATTCCAAAATATTCCTACTGTATTTTTTAAATCACTCAATATACTAAAAATGGTAAATAGGACATGTAAATGTAAGTAGCTGTGCATAGTGATAAGACTTTACAAATACAGAAACTCTAATCTAATTTCTTAGCAATTTATTTACTTCATTCTTATTTAGTTTCTGGTAAAATCTTAGAGATCTAAAATGTGGTGAATGTCTTTTTATACTGAGTTTAGTACATTAGGATATACTTTGATTATGCTGAAACAAATTAGAATCTCTTATTTTTATCAACAGAATGATGTCATTAAAGAATATGAAACAACATTTGCTAACCAACAAATTAGGCACTCCTTTACTGAATGAATTGCAAAAGGAGCCTAGTCAATGGAAACATGTATTCCTTGTTTTAGTGCTATGAATAAGATGTTAGAAAATCAGTCTAAGTTTATACTAGCCACAAACATGACCCCTTTGATTTGAACACGTATGTTCACATTGTTTTTAGCTGACGCTTTGGCTACTGACAACCCTCCTATTATTTCTCCCTCACCAGTTTCACAACCCAGCCAGCTGAAAAGATCAGTGTGGATCCCTGAGAATTTCCCAGTTATGTTTCTCAATAAAAGTTCAGAGTTACAAGTTTATGAAACCCCATGTGGGAAAAGAAGGGAGCCAGAAGCTTACAGTACTTCACAAATGAAAAAAAAATTTCTTTCAAAAAATAATTTTGTGGCTTCCACGAATTCTCACAGCCCCTCACTCCTCTGAGGTATTGGTAAGCCCCAGTTATCTGGTTCCTGTCATTATTAAAAAATGCCATGAGGCACAATGTATTGCTCTGCATGATGTTACCCAGTAGCTAATGAATTAGTGAACAGAGTAGCAAAGAGGATTGTGCTTCAGTGGGAAAGAAACAGATATTTTTGTGCAGCAGAGGAGAGACTAGGATAAAAAAAATAGAGAAAATCTTCTAATAAATGTAAGAAGAGGTGCTCTTGTTCCAATACCTTGATTCCTTCTCTTATATAATTGAAATAATGAGAAGAGAGACAAAACAAAATGATAACAATCCTAATGTCAAAAAGCTAAATTTCTACACAATAGTTTAATTTTAAAAAGTGAAAATAAATTATGAGAACCATCTAGTCGTAAATATGAAAGCCAATATTTTTTGCTCTTTGATAACCAGAGAAGACCAATCCAGAGATATTATGGCTTTCAAATTATCCACATTTTAATTTTAGTCTAGCTCTGGACTCTATAGCAGGTATTATTACTCTTTCCATACCAAGATGTCTTCTCTAACCTACTAGATCCCTTTACTTCTAGGAACTGTGAAATGGTAAGATCCTCTCTTTCACAAACCTTTCTTGTGGTTTCCTTGGACACAAACCATACACACACACACACACACACACACACATATGTGAAGAGAATATAAAACTTGTCATAGGGTTAGGGTGAAATTTACCTCAATATAACTGTCAAATGAGTAGGAAATATGAACAAAAGCAAAATTATTGAAAATGTTGAAAGTATGTAATGGAAATAAAGAGGTATATGAAGAATGAACTATGAATCCTGAAAGCAAATGAAGACTATGATAAAGAAAGTAGAGCACCAAGACAGTGTGTGCAATGTCAGTGTCATTGTCCTTATCATACTGAAATTTATAAGTGCTGCAAAGTAAAGAATATTGACTTTCATAAAACTTCTTGACAATAAAGTTAAGTACATATAATAGCTAATCAGCAATACCATCCTAATCTGTGTATAGTATGGTTGATGTGAGTTATCAATATTTCTTCTATAGCTGAATTTTCCACATTTTATACTGTTGTAAAAATGGGTCATGTTCTAGAAACAGAGACCTAATCCTATCTGCTGTGATCTTAGGTCACAGACTAGGAGTCTACTTCTAATCTAAACTTTATGGGTAAAAACTTCCAATATCATTAAGATTTTGCTAGTCAGAAGTTATGTAAAGTATATAAAGTGGTTACCAAGTATATCACCTGAAACAAAATGAGCACACAATAAATGTAAGCTAATATTGATCTTATGATGCTCTTAAAATGCCTTATTATTTTAGGTAATGTGATTTTAAGTTTGCAATATTTTTTCTAGCACTTGTTTAAATTTTGTAAACTATTAAATTTATCTTTATTTTTTGATGATTTCAAAACATTTTAAAGTGTTTTTAGCCTTAATTGTTTTTGTTTTAATTCTTAAATTTTAGTCCATTTTCCTTATTTTTTATTCTATCTCTCTGTAACATTAACCTTTTATTTCTTCCATTTTCTTTAAAAAGTTTCCATTAACTATTTTGGATTAAATACTGTTGAATTCCTTTAAACTATTGTTAGTTTTTTTATTTTTGTCCATTGATTTTGTTTTTATTAGTATTTTATTATGTAGTATTTTATTATATAGTATTTATTTTTATCTATAAATAATTTTTGAACTTAATGTTTTCTATTAGAATTGACATAAATCTTCTCAGCAGAGATGTAGGAGCAATAGATTTAAGGATGGTTCAATTTAAGGCCTACTTTCTTCATCCGTTCTAATCCCTGAAGTTCTATATCTAGGGATCTGAAATAAAACTCTTATGCAAGCAAAGAAACAAAACAAATAAAGTAATACTTTCTGAGTTACATAGAAAATTTGCTAGTTATTTTAAGATCTTTTCCAAAGATTCATTATACATTCAGCATACAAAGGCCACTTGAATGGCTACAATGTTGTGTGTTGACATACACCACTCAATATATTTATGAGTAGCTCTCTGTTCTGAAATATGTCTGAAATATAAAGACTGCATTTTTTAGCGTGCTATACTCAGTGTCTTCCTTCATTATACAGAGCATTAAGAATCTGTATAAAAATGGAACAACTATGCTTTTCCAGAAGACTCCCATAATCAATGGGCTCATTAGAATTTAACAACTAATAGAGTGAGGGTCTCCACTTCACCTGTTGAACACAGGCGCACAATATGGCAGAGCTCTTGAAATATGGCTAATGGCAGACTACAGACTCCTTTCTTGCTCCATGAGAAAACAGAGTAACACCTATTTTATTATTTCACAATAATTCCAATGAAGTCTTCCTCCTAAACTTTGTGAAACTTCACATAGCCGAGCTCTGATCGAGGGTCTAGCTCTTCAGACATTTTCTATTCAATCTTTACTATTTTTACTATGATCTTTGGTAACCTGAGAAAAAGCACTGATAAATTGTCTTGTATGTACATGACATTACTTCAGTTACCTTTCATGTCAAATGTAACATTCTGCCTTAGTATTTATGAAGTGTCTTTTATGATAAGATATAACTTTCACTCTGTGTAAGTTATTTTATTTAAAATAAAAAAATTCTTCTTAATCTCCAAATGGTTTTCTTTCTGTCTCTTACTAAGTATTTATTTTCAGAGATTGGACACACTTGATATAATTTCAGTTATTTATTTTTCTTTCTTATTTAAAATAGATACAGTCAAAATAAAAATATAACAAAAAATAAGCAATTTAAGCATATAAGAGGGTATGTTGGGATGGCGCAGCTGGTTCAGTACTCATCTTACAGCCTCAGGTCCAAGGATTGAATCCAAGCCCTGCCTACACGAACCCATATGCTGAACTGGGGTGTGCCCCCAGTTCAGTTCTCACTGGGGTGAACTTCCTATGTGGGAAGCCCCCAGCCTGGTTCCTGCCCCGAGCAGCCCCATGCCTACCTGTGGAATCAAACTTTGTAGAAAACTAATGATGTGCAACTATGGAGACTGCTCTGGGCCCTCCCCATTCTCTCTGTCTCTCTCTGTATCTTTCTCTGTCAAAAACAATGAAAAAAAAAAGAGTTTAAGAATATTTGCAATGAGGCTAGAAAAATGATAAGTACACATGAGAAAAAGAATTAAAATGCCAAACCCAAAAATCTACATTAAGAAGTTGTAAAAAATTGGTGTATATCATTTGAGATTATATTTTTATCTAAAACTTTACTGTAAATACCATTACTAAATTATTATAAAGTTTTATATATAGTAAAGTTTTTATATATTATATAGATAGTTAAGATTCTTATACTGAAATTGCTATCTTTACCTTTGCCCCAAGTTATTTGCTTGTTATGTTACTATTGTTACTTTTAATATCATCAATATTTCAGTTTATAACTCCTACTGCCCAAATTTTTGCAATGAGGAAAATTAGATGTGATTGTATACATTATGATGTATTTCAAGGTTATTCATGATATGCAAGCCTTTAGTGTGTCTAGAGGTATTTGTGGGACTTTGGAAAGAAACATTTTGGTGACTTTAAAACACTGTTCTGGGGGAAGTCGGGATGGCTCAGTGGGTTAAGCGCTCACTTTGCAGCGCCAGGGACCGAGGATCAAATCCCGGCCCCAGCCTGTGCAGACCCATGTGCTGATCTAGGGTGTGCCCCCAGTTTGGTTCTCACTAGGGTGTGTTTCCTATGTGGGAGCCCCCCAGCTCCCGGGAAGGTGCCTCCCATGAGGGAGGCCTCTGGCCTGGTTCCTGCCCTGCGCAGACCTGTGCCCACCTCTACAGTGAAACTATAGTGAAAACTAATCATGTACAACTATGGAGATAGCTCTGAACCTTCCCCTTCTCTGTGTGTGTGTGTGTCTCTCTCTATCTCTCTCTCTCTCTGTCAAAAAAAAAAATAATATATATATATATATATATATATATATAATAAAACACCACTCTAGTATAAAGATCACACATATCAGGCTTGGTCCCTGTTGTTCTAAAATAAATCAAATCCACTTCCACGAATAAAAAATTGGAAGATTTACCAGAAATATGAATTTCTGTTGCTTTTTTCCACAAACTTTAGAATTCACACAATGCTAACAATGTCGAATAATGAATTATGACAGCCACATTAATGAGAGCACAATCTTTGCAGTTCACTGTAGAACCTACTTATTATAGACCCAAACCACCTTGCTTTGGCCTCTGATGACTGATAATGTCTTGAAAACTGAATCTGTTTAAAGTGGAAATCCAAGATTTAGTGATTTTCCTATCTTTCTACCATCAACATTTTTGCTGAGGCTTACCATATTTTCTCAGACCTGGTTAAACAGGCTGTTTAATTGTAACATGATCAATATATCAGGAATAATGGATAATTGCAATAACAAAGTTGGTCTTTTTTTTTTTGTAAAGATGAGAGACTGTCCTTTATTTTCTAATTAGAAGCAACTAATAAAGTGTGGAAGTGATTATCATGGTACATATATCTGAAATATAAGTATATTAGTTTATTGGTTGTATTAAATTATACTCCTCCTGTGCTTTGAAATAGTAAGATAATAGTAAATAACTGGCTGTTCGCATTCACAAATGTAGCATCAAATGCAAAAAGCAAGGGCGAACTTCAGCTACCATCATGTATGCTGCATAACCTTGGAGCTGGTTTTGTGGTAAGCAGCAGGGGCCAATGAGATGTGGCAGCTTTCCACTTGTATGAGGATCACCCGGGCCATTAGAGCCCAACAATGTCTAAAATAAAGCTGGGCAGGATTATAAAAGAGTCCAGAAAAAGTGCATGAGAATTAATAATTCAGGAAAAGCTAGTATGAGAAAAATACAATACATCGGAAAGAGCAACTGTTATGACATATTGTAAGAAGTAAAATGCTAGGTAAAAATCTTGAGTGGTGGAAGTAGTAATGGGATTAGTGCAGTAAAATGTGGGTTTACATTCTTATGCTTTTGATTTGAGCTGTTAAAGCTTGCTATTAATCTAGAAAATAAGTTAACCTCTCTGATCTATAGTTACCTTGTCTTTATAATGTATATGTTTGACAAATATGTTCAAGATACACAAACATATACTTGTGTGTGTATAAATATACAAGGACTGTCTGGAAAAAATCCAGCCATTGTCAATATAATGGGAATGGTTACATGGCTGGATACTTTCCAGACAGCTTTTGTACATATAGTAGATATGCAATAAATAGTATCATTGTGCGTTACACATACTTCTCAACTGCACATGGAATATAACCAGGATGTATCACATGTCAGGCTACAAATAAGTTTTGGTAAATTGAAGACAAGCATAAGCATATCAAGCATCGTATCTGACCATAATGGTATGAAACTAGAAATCAATTACAAAAATAAAATTGAATAAAACACATATGTATGATGGCTAAAGAACACTGTACTAAGAAATCTATAGGTTAATAAATAAATTAAAGAGGAAAAAATTGGGGGGACAAACATAAATGAAAACCTAGCATTCTAAAATCTATGGGACATGGCAAAAGCAGTTTTAATAGGGGACGTATACAGTAATACCGGCCTACCAGAATAAACAAACAACAACAACAACAACAAAACACCTCAAAATATCTAACTTCACATCTAAAGGAACTAGAAAAATAAGAACAAACAAAACCCAAAGTTAGTAGAAGGAATAAAATAATAAAGTACAACACAGAAATAATGACTAAAACAAAATAAAACAAATCACCCAAAAGCAACAACAACAAAAACAGATTAATGAAACTAAAAGCTGTTTTTTTAAAAGATACAGAAAATTGGTAAAGCTTTTAGTCAAACTCATGAAGAAAAAAAAAAAAAGGCCCAAATAAATAAAATCAGAAATGAAAGAGAAGTTACAACTGACACCACTGAAATGCCAAGGATTCTAAAATACTACAAATGATTATACTCCAACAAATTGGAGTATACAACAACCTAGAAAAAATGAATAAATTTATAGAAACATACAATCTTCTAAGACTGAATCAGAAAGAAACACTGAATTTGACAGACTGATGACTAGTAACAAAATTGAATCACTAATGAAAACATTTTCAACAAACTAAAATTTAGGTCCAGATGGCTTAACATGTGAATTCTACATTTAATGAAGAGTTTATACTTATGTTTTTAAACTCTTAAAATAATTCAAGAGAAAGAAATGTTTCTAAACTCATTTTACAAAGCCAGCATTAGCCTTATACCAAAACAAGACAAAGACACTCAAATAAATACAAATAAATAAATATATACATACATACATAAGGCAGATCAACATTCTTGACAAAAATAAATCTAAAAATTCTCAACAAAATATTAGCAAACTGAATTCAACAATATATTAAAATGATCATACACCATAACAAATTGGAGTTATTCTAGGGATGCAAGGATAGTTGGACATCCACAAGTGAATCAATGTAATAGACCACATTAACACAACAAAGGATAAATTCATATTATCATAATAGATACAGAAAAAGCATTTGACAAAATTCAATGTCCATTTATGATATAACCTCAAAAAAATGAGAATAGAGGAAACACAACTCAATATTTAAAAAAATATATAGAGAATAACCATATAACCCAGAAATTCCATTCTTTGCTATTTATCTGAAGAAAACAAAAACACTAATTCAAACAAAATGTGCACCTCTATATTTATTGTAACATTATTTGCAATAGGCAAGATATGGGAAGCAACCTAGGTGTCTATTGATGGATGGATGAATAAAGACATTTGGGAGATATATATATATATTATACTGTCCAGAATGTATCCACCTATCTAACTGTTCTCATTATATTGATAATGGTTAATTTTTTTTTCTGGACAAACCTCGTATATACACATATACATACAGAAATGGTATATTACTCAGCTCTAGAAAATCAAATTTTATCATTTGAGGCAACATGAATTGACCTAAAGGGCATTATGCTAAATTAAATAAGTCAGACAGAGAACAGCAAATCCAATATGATTTCACTTATATTTGGAATCTGAAAACCAACCAAATTACCAAAACAAATTAGAAGCAGATTCATAGAGACAGAGAACAAACTCATGGTTGCTAGTGGGAAGAACAGTAGAGGGTAGGTCAAAAAAGGTGAAGGGGGTTGAGGGTTACAAATTTCTCATTATAAAATAAAGAAGTCATGGGGATATAATGTACAGCATATGGGACATAGTCAATATCTTAATGACTTCATATGGTGACTCATGACTACTAGTCTTAGTGTGATTACTTCATAAGGCATATAAATGTTGAAGCACTATTTCATACAACTGAAACTAACAATAAATATCAACTAATTTTAATTAGTATAATCACCATTGTGAAGAGTACATAGTAAAGACTTCTAAATTAATAGGGTAGTAATTTGTTTTACATCTATGCTCTATCATTAGTGAACAAAAAAACTTGGTATGTCACATACTCATGAAATAGCAAGTTCTATATGCCTAAAGTGAAGTAGGTTGAGGGGTTGTGGAGAATTGGAAGGAAAAAAGAAAGTTCTGAGACTTGAAGCTAAGTACTAGATAATAGCACCAGGTTAGGTCATACTTTAGAAACTTGCAATTTATCCAACAATCATAAGAAACTATGGAAAACATTTAAATTTGATGTTATCAGTAAAGTCATTTAAAAGTTCAGTGACAAGACTGTCAATGATAGTTTAGATTGTACTTGAAAACAAAATACTCTGCATTCTATAGCAGAAAACCAAGCAAGAAATAGACTGTCAGTAGCAACTGAAACACAGTGGGAAATGGTGAAGATTGCTTGAGAACTATTAAGAGATTTAAACTATTAGACTTGATGGCTACTTATAGGAAGACACTGAATGAGAGAAATGAGATCAGATTCACCAGGTTATTGATTTTTATGGGCTGAATACTTCTGTGATTCAGTGAGATGGAAAATATGAGGAGAAAGAACAATGACTTAGAAACACTGAACATCTTTCTTAATTACTTAATAAGCTAGTAATTCCAGTATAACATCTTACTTCCATTTCTTTCTGAAATGTTATTCTGATATTTGTTATACTGGTATAATAGGAACAATCAATTTAAATGTGTGGAGGACTTGTGACATTATATCTAGGCTTTAAAGAAATCTCCATGAATGAAGGAGAGAGCCTCTTAGGACAACTGGGTGGTTTAAATTAAACACATTAATTTCATAGCTGATGACTTGAATAATCTACGGTAGCCTCTTGTTCAACATTTCAAGGGGATTCTATAACTAAAGAAAATCTAAAGGCAAGCTGTCAGTCTTTCAATTTCGCTTGGCTCTAATGTGTGAAGGGAATCTGATAAGCAGAAACACAAGATTGAAAAAGACACATGAAATAGAATTTTCAAAATATATTAAAAATTGAAAGGGTTGATAAGATTGGCTGTAGATCCTAGTTATTGATTTATTTCCCTTTCTAAAGGTCAACATTCTGACAAAGAGGGGTCTTTTAAGGTTTTCCTCCAGTAGAACTATACTGTCTACCTTAATCTATACTCACACCCACCAAATAGCAATTTTAGTTCTAATCTTATTCATGAAAAATAAAAAAATGTTTCATTTTAGCTAATTTCTAATTTTCTTGCTGCATCTTGCTCCACATGTTCCATGCATACCTGGAGTAAGGGGCTTCTTTTGTAATAAATGGCTACAGAAGAAAGGTGAGATTGATAGAGGGAGACAATACATCTTGATGGAAAGAATGTGGAACGCAGCATTAGACATTCCTGGGTTCAGATTTAGACTCTAAATCTTTATGGCTTTGTGATAGTGATTTTATATCAAGTTTGGTTTCCTCATTTGTACAATGAAACTAATAAAAAATAGCTTTTAGAATTAGTGGGTCAATGAAATTAAATACATATTTTAAATTTAATAATATTAAAATAAAAAATAACTAACTTGAGAGATTTATAAAATGATTGATTTAACACAAAAGGTCTTTAAGTTAATATTTTGATAACTTTACTGTTTATCAAAATGTTAATCTCATTAAGTATTTTTACTTAATTCAAACCTTTGTATAGGAAGCATAACTTTTTTAGTTTATAATCTTATATAAATGTCATATTTAGAATAATAATAGATTTAAAACATAAAGGGATTTATTCAAGGACATATCAATAGGGATCATTTAGGATGAAAATTGCTCAGACCTAAAATACCCCGCCATTGAAATTATTTTTTTAATTATTATATTTATTGGAGCGACATTTGTTGGTAACAATTACATAAGTTCCAGCTGTACAATTCTACATTACATTGTTTACATATTGCGTTATGTGCTCACCACCCACAGTCAGTCCTCTTTCCATCACCATATATTATTTTAACTTTAATTTTAAGAATAATTATCTAGGGTTAATAAATAAGTGAGCTTTGATGTGTACTTTATTTGAAAATATTGAAAAATGTAAAATTATTAAAAAATTAGTTTTTACATTAATAATATTCAAGTTTATTTTCTAATCTCTTTCAAATATTATATATACTCTGTTTATTAAACACCTTCTCTAGAAAACTGTCTTGAAATTTTGTATATTTGTTTATGTGTACTCATGTCCATATGTGGGGGAAGGGGTTTCTTTTTTTTCCTAAAATATATGGGCATTTTTTATTTCTACTTAAAAAATAATTAAAACATACTAGTAATAGGCCTTAAGTTTGAAGCTCTTCATGATACTATAATAAATTATGTTTCTGAAAGTTATTATTTTGATACCATCATCCTGTGTTTCTCAGTATTATGACATAATAAATAGATATGAAAGATATAAAAAATAGCAGGAGAAAAGATTAGTAAAAAGTAACAAAATCAGCTCAAAAGTCTGGAAATTAAATTAAATAAATCCTCAGAACCAGAGAAATTCCCTAAGAATTTCAAAAGAACTCATGGGTGAAATTGTGAAATTGTTAGCCAAAGTGCTTACCTGTTGGAGCAAAATTGCAGTGTAGGTACAAAGAGCCTTCCAATGTGACTGACATCTAGAAGACACTACAAACAATTGTTGAAATTTGATCCTTTTGGTATTCAAGCTGGTCGAATATATATATACACATATATGTTTTTAAGTGTATTATAGTTCTTTTTAAATTTAGAAAGAGCAACTTGAATTCTATAAGCAAATATAAACCTTTTAAACTTTTTATTTTTAATTTATGTAGAATTTCAAAAGTCTTTTTGACTTGCTTTTCTGCCAAAGATTATGCAATATTTCTATTCGGTGGGATTATTCTTATCGTGCATACTTCATTGAGACAGGAATAATAAAAGAGTTCATAAACCTAGATGTCAAGGTGTCTGTCAATCATGATGTTTTACTGTAAATCATATTTTCTTGTCATATATTTTTAAACATTAATATGAAAATAGAGTACGAGTAGTAAAAATCCCAGGTATAAAATAGCTTAAAAAGGGTTGGAGACTAGATGATACATTTAAGGTTTTAAAGTCATAAAAGTCATTGTGAAATGGGTTTACACACACACACACATACACACACACATACACACACACTGCAGAATACCAGAACCAAAATCTCAAAATACAATAAGTAGTTTTTACTCAAATAAAACTATAGTGGGTGGAGAACTTAATACTATCATTATCTGAAATGCTACTGAAGGTGAAAACATAGACTCAAAAACAATGAAGTTAATTTCTGAATTAGTTTTTTCACAAATCTGGAGATTTTTGAAAATTCTTAAACTTCTTACACCCTGTAAATTCCCTGAGTTACATGGATTAGAAATAGGTTACCATTAACAAATTAATTTATATAGTCATACAGGTATATTTTTCTAATAGCTTATTTTATTACCTCATCACAAATATGTGGAAAGAAAAATCAGTCTTAAAAGTTGGAGAACATATTTAATATTTAAACAGTAGTGTATTTGAATAATCATTTGGTACTAGTTACTGAAGACAATAAACAAGTAAAAAACAGCTCTGGTTCTCAAGGGTCACACAGTTACACATTAAGTGGGGCAAACATCCTGGGATATATTACACCTGTCCTTTATTTATGGCTTCAACCCTGAGCAGGGCCCACAAAGACTTAGTGTGGAAGTCCATGCTGCCTTTTACCTGGTGTTGCCTGGAAAGGAAGAGATGCGAGCTACGTGACTCTGTAGGAAAAGTCCTGGGCTCACTTCTGTTTGAAACACATACAATTATTGATCCTGCGCCTTGGTTTCTCTTTAGCCTTAAGAAGAAAAGCCCAGAAAGTGGGGAGAACTATTTATACAAATGATTTAAAAAAAGAAAGAAAGAAAGAAAGAAAAAAAAGAAAAGAATAGAAAAGAAAGAAAAGAAAAGAAAAGAAAAGAAAAGAAAAGAAAAGAAAAGAAAAGAAAAGAAAAGCCATGGAAATGCTGTCCTCTCTTCTGAACAAAATTTCCTGATAGTCCCAAGTAATGAAACATCTTTCAGGGTAAATGCACATACATAATTACTTTTGGATAAAGTTGCAATGGGAACCTATGGGGAAATGGAGTCAGACTGATAAAAGTGGCTTTTCTGGGAGATAAAATGGAAAAGGACAAGGGGAGACAAATGGAGAGTTAAGTTGATTCATTTCTCTAAATTTTCTTGAGAGAAGCTAAATTTCAGCAAGTTGTTTTGTTTTCAAAACATCTGTCTAGTTTGTTCTCCTGTGATTCTTCCGATCATTTTGCCAGTTAGCACTGCTTATGTGTTTGCATCTATGTAACTGATTATTTGTCACAGTGGGAGTAGGTACATTTAAATTCTTCCTGGCTGTAAAAAAAAAAAATGTACTGCTTCATGATAGTATAAAAAGGGGTCAAAAAGATTCAGATATTAGAGAGAATCATTTCCAAATACAGAATGCCTGTGATTTCTTAAATAGCAGGGTGACATTTATTTTAATGCTATTTAAAGGCATCTAGATTCTACGGCACTGTTCTGCAGGCATGTATTCATAAGAAAGTCGACTTTTTGTGCATAATGCATGGAATTTCAAGCTAATACTGTTCAATTTTTACATGGTTATTAAATATCAAAAATGTGTTTTCATTAATCAGCTGGCATTTAATTAATGTAAAATATTCATTTGATTAAATCTCAATTAAATGTCTATTTAAATGGTGACATTTTATGTGTTATTGGGCAACCTTACTGCCCACACAGATGGCATGCTATAAAATCATTAGCCAAATATTTTACCATGACTGGTTGAAAAAACTAAAGCACATTCATCTTAATAAAAGATGTTATAGACCAGGCCACGGTAATAAAGCTAACAATGAAATTATTACCATAACAGATCAGTGTTCACCCTAACATATGCTGCCGATCGAACACACCTTTGCTTTGTGTGTATAAATGAGCAGATGCAGATGTGTAATGTTCTGTCTTTGATATTGAGCACATTTTATTTAGTACTAAGTAATAAACAACAAAACAGATGGGTTATGGAGTTATGTATTTGAAAATGTCAGTTGACCTCTTGGAATATTTATCAGAAGTATGCTATTAAAATTATTAGTCACAGTATGGATATTCATCAATAGAAGGATATCTTTTTTTCATTACTAGTTAGACATTTACACAAAACTATATCTGAAATATTATAGCTATCAGTCAGAATGCAATAGTTCTGGCTGGTAGTTATAATAAACATTCTTTATTAGAATACATTAGTTATTACTAAGAGTTTTACTTAGATTATATAATTAAATACTTAAACTGAAGAAATATTGTTACATCTAGATTTTACTGATAGAGAAATATAAGTATAAAGAGATGAATTCATCTTTCTCAGAGGATTCCTAAAGTTAGTTGATCATGTTGGTGGGATTAATATCCTAGGCTGTTAGACTTCAAAACCTATCATTTGAAGCAATCTGCAATTTTCCTCTTTGAATGCATTTACTCAAAGCTATGGCATCAGTCTGGCTTATTGAACCTAGTACCACAGAGAGCTGCTTTACAGAATTGATTGTAAGGTCATCAAGTTATTGATTTATGTAATCCAGATACCTAACTTTAGTGCAATAAGAGTAGACATTCAATATGCTTAAATGATTGAGTGATTAAACAAATGGTCTATTGATTGCTGTGCAACTTGTATATATGATGATATCCTTGGAAACTACTGTCCTATTTAGTTTTTTATGAAGATTTTATTTTTGTAGTATCAGTTTCACAGCCAAATTGAAGACAAGGCACATATATACCCTCTGCCCCCACACATGCATAGTCTCTTTCACTATCAACATACATTATCAAAGTGGAACATTTGTTACAGTCAATGAACTTACATTGAACTATCGTTGCCATTTGAAGTCAGGTCTGGTTCACTCTTTGTGTTGTAAACGTTGATTTTTTAAGACATATTTGATGATCTTTATACAAATGTGTTGATTAGCTGAGCTGAGACTTATAATTAGAAGACTTTTCAGAATTACACATTTAAAAGTGTTTACCAGCACATGTATTCATGTACATGCATATATATTTATGGTATACATATAGATGAGAATAAATTTGCTTACAGGGGTTTAACACATTGTTATAATAATAAAAATAACTGAATTATACATTCTTTTTATTTTTTTACTTTTTGCAATAGAGTCTCTTGCTCCTGTCTTTTTGAAAAGGAAAACCTGTTTGGGACTATAATTTAGAGCCTGAGTGAGCTTCGGTAAATGAGCGAAGGTAGTAATTGCTGTTGTATCGCCTTCTCTGCCATAGGCATCTCTCTCAACCATCAGCTGTCATGACAGTATGTATTTCTTGTTTTTCCTCTGATGATGCAACTCTATTTACTTTCTTTTGGGTACCAAGGGTTAGTTAGTTAACACGCAAATAATCACCTTGATAATAAAAAATGATAGGGTACAGCAAGGGATCATATGCTAAATAACTCTTCATGTATTATTTTTAAATACTCAGAATTATCACACACCTTAACATTGATTTACATTTTATTTCCACACATTTTTAGTAAGTGGAAATATCAGGAACATGTCTGTATTTTTTAAAGTAATGGGTTGTTTAGTCCACAGACATACTCATACATTTTTCACTGTAGCATATCTCTAAAGTATAATTTCAGAAGTTATAATTTTTGTATCTCTTTGTTCATCTAGTGAATTGTTAGCCTAACATTTTCTTCAAGAGCAGAAGCATTCCCTTTGGAAATATTAGTTTTTTTGATACCGTTTTTCTTTAACTCTTGTCTTCTAATTTATTTGCACACCACCTCTAGAATAATTTGGTTCATAAAACTGCATGATTATTAACTCTTCATCTTTCAAAATACTCATTATTCTTATTGTCATCGAACTGAAACTCCAAGTTACTTCTCAAGGCAAGAAATGAACATCAGAGATTGATTCTCTTTTTTTCATCAATCTTCCAATTAGTAATTACCATTGTTTACTCTGGCTGCAATGTTCTTCCCTATTTAGAATTTGCCTCTGAGACAACAAGATCTGTTGAACGGGCCTCAAGGTCAGTTGTGATTTTGTTAGGTTCACAGGGGATAAATTAAGATATGGAATAGCATCTCAAAAGAAAATCAAGAGTGTATTTTTGAAACAAGTACACAAGACTATATTCAAGAGAATTGTTGTGTACCAGATTAGAAGATAGTTATATACACAGGTGTGGAGGAAAGGCAAACAGCATAATAAGAAGTGAGGTCAGTGCAAGGGAAATCTAGAAACATTGGAACAAGGGCAAGGTATGTATCCAAAGGAGCATTTTGAGTCATTCATCCAGCAGGGATTATATGATATGATTTTGGGTTTGTTTTTTTTTGCTTTGTTTGTTTTTTTTATTTGTTTGTTTGTTTGTTTATGTGGTGCCCACACCCTGGATTTTAGTATAAATGGGTTAGGACAATTTTTTTTTTAATTGTTTGAGAGAAGGTGTGTGTGTGTGAGAGAGAGAGAGAGAGAGAGAGAGAGAGAGAGAGAGAGAGAGAGAGAGAGAGAACAGGAGAAAAAGGAGGACCCAGAGCAGTCTCCATAGTTGTAGATCATTAGTTGTGACATGGTGTCATTCCGTAAGAGTGGATGTGGGGCTTCGCCTAGCAGGAACCGAACCTGGAGCCTCCCACATAGGAGGTGGGAACCTTCACTGCTGAGCTGTCTAGGCAGTTATCAGTTGCACAGCAGTTCAACATATGCACAGGCAGGGGCCAGGAATCAAACCCCCAACTTCTCAATTTCAAGGCTAGCTCTCAACGGGTGAGCTATCCCGGTATACTCCAGTACAACTATTTAAACACAGAGTTGGAATAAACTTGAGTTTATTAAGCCTCTTTTGGGGGGGGGGGGGCACATTTAAATTTTTTACATAAAAGGCTGGAGTACATTTAAAATCTTAAAAATGAAATATGAACTCTCCTTGATACTAGAATTGAACTGAGATCTGTGGTAACAGGAAGCAAGAACCACCTACATAGAGCACGCAGGTTCTTTCTTTCTTTCTTTTTTTTACTTTTACATTTAATTGTGGGTATTTAGGCAGGATTGCCAAACAGGAAATAAAAAATCTAGGTTCAGAAGAGAACAGTAAAATACAGGCTGAATATACTTGAGCATAACTATGTACTCTGTAATTTGGATTGATAACATAGGATACTTGGAATAAATTTAAGTGGTGTGGTCCAACACTGGAATGGTCTCCTCAGCAAATAATTATCTCACAAAAAGTTCTGGGGGCAGGCTCAAACCCTTAGAAAAGAACTCCTAGAGTTTTTTAAGTCTAGAGGTACTGGCTTTCAGAAAATTGCATCATCCTATATAACATTTTAGGAAAATGTCAATGATTGTCAGAATTATTATTTCCATAGACATGAGTTGACATTTATGGGAAACGGGGGACTTTCACAGGCAAACTTAATCATGAGAAGAGGGTGACGTAATTATCCTGTTGAGAGGCTATATTTCACAGTAAGAACCTTGTTCAAAATCTTAATAACATTTTCTATCTGGATTTTGGTTTGAAAGAAAACTGTAAACAATTTCTACAGGGATTTAAGAGCACTATTGATTTAAGAAACATGTTCAAGAACACAAAAATACTACAAAATTGTCATTGACGTTTAAAATACTGTATTTTAAATTGTGTTTTTAAAATGTTTTGTTGGTGTGTAGAAATGTGAAATATATATATTGATCATATATTCAGTGATTTTTAAAATTACTATAATTTCTAATAAAATCCACAAATCCCTTGAGGTTTTCTATTAAGAAAATAACATAATCTGTGGATAGTAACTATTTTGTTACTTCTTTTTCAAACACTATGAATTTTATTTAATTTTCTTAAATTATCACTTGGCTAGATCTACCAATATATATTTAATACAAACTGTGGGATATTCACTTTTTCCTGATTTTAAAGTCCAACAACTAATATTCCTCATTAATGGTAATGATTGTTGTAGGTTTTGGTAGCTACTTTTTATCAGATAAAGAATTTCACCTGTTATTATTTTTCTAAGTTTTCATTTGTTTGCTTATTTTGAAGAGTAAATAGTAAAATTTATCAAATGCATTTTCTAAATCTATAAAATTAATATTTTTTATTTTAAGCTTGTCATGTAATCAGTTACATTTTTTAAATGGTTTCATTGTTGCTTTTTTTAAATAATGGGTGGACTAATATTTATTAAAAGTTTTTCATTTATCTTCTTAGTGAATTAGGTTATAATTTTGTTTGTTTTTATACTTAAGGTTATTTTAGATTAGGAAGAATTGAGATAAAGTTCTTATTTATCTTTTTTATCTGGAAGATAAGACTATCTTATCTTGTATGACACTAGAATGATCTCTGGAGATTTTGCTAGACTTCATTTTCAAACCCACTTCAGTTGATATTAACTGTTCTCTTTAATTCATTAATGTATTTGTAACTACTATTTATAATTTCTAATACTTCATAAAATTTTAGCAGTTATATTTTTTGAAAGTTTTATTCTTTTTGTGTGTTTTTAAATTTACTGAGGCTGTGTTGTCCATAATTTTTTTAAAGATGTATTTTACTGTTTGAGAGAAGGTGACAGAGAGAGAGAGAGAGAGAGAGAGAGAGAGAGAGAGAAAGAGAGAGAGAAGGGAGGAGGGCCCAGAGCAGGCTCCATGGCTGTACATTAGTTGTAACATGGTTTCATTCCACACAGGTGGATGTGAGGCCACATAAGGCAGAAATTGAATGAGGGACCTCCCACATGGGAGGCAAGAGCCTTCACCACTGATCCATCTGAGTGGTTACCAGTTGCTTCAAAGTTCAGCATATGAGGTTGCACAGGCCAGGACCAGAAACCAAACCCTGGACTTCACTATTGGGAAGCGAACCCTCAACCACTGAGCTATCCCAGCATCCCCATAATTTTTTAATGTTTGATAAATTTTCATTTTCAACTTTGTTTATTTGTGCCTTCAGTCATTCATCAATAAACTAGATATTGGACTTTATGACTTATATTTAACAAAACAACCTAAAATTTACAGCAAAAACAAACAAATAAGAAACAAGAAACAAAAAAACAAAAACAAAACACACACTCAAAAAAAGAACTATGTACATTTTGATCAATTGTATTTTAACATTTTTTATCCATTAATTTGCACTCCATTCTTTAATTTTTTTCTACTGAAAGACAAACTTCCTTAAAGAATTTTATTTCTTATTTTTTATTTATATACCCACTTGATTATTTACCAGGCTACTTCTTTTCAAATGTAAGAGCATAAGCACACAATTTCTCCTCAAAATAGCATTTACTCAGAATTTATAGTTTTGACATATATTTTAATTTTTAATCCAATGTGAAATAGTAAATGTATGAGCTATTTAAGCATTAGTGTTTAATTTTTCAAGATTATGGTTATCTTTTTTTTTCCTTTTAATTATTGTCATTAAATTTTATTTCATCATGGCCAGAGAGCAGTACATATGACACATTTAAAAATTTTTTGTTGGGGAAGCTCGGATGGCTCAGCAGGTTAAGCACTTGCTTTGCAACCCCAGAGACCGAGGATCGAATCCCAGCCCCGACCCAGGAGGACTCATATGCTGAGCTGGGTGTGCCCCTTAGTTCAGTTCTTGCTGTGGCCTATGCAGGAGGCTCCCAGACCAGTTCCTGCCCTGCGCAGCCCCACACCCACTTGTGGAGTGAAACTATATGGAAAATTAATGCTGTCAATTATGTAGACTGCTCTGTGCCCTCCCCCTTCTCTCTGTCCCTCTCTGTCTCTCTCTGTCAAAAACAATTTTAAAAAAATAAATCTTAAAAAAAATTTTGTTTAGATATTCTTTATTTTTTTTTCTAAAAAAAAACTATTTGATTAATGGGGTCAGATTTTTAAAGATGATTTGTAAATCTGTGTTATAATAAAAACTGCTTTTTGTCATTTTCTTAATGTGTGTCCTGGGTCTTAACTCAGTTTCCATTTAAGGCAATTGGGTTAAATATTTCAGGCCCTTATATTTCAAGATCAGAAGCCATGACTCCTTATATCATAAATATTTTTAAATGTTCTATGTGCTTTTGATTAAAGTTGTATAATATTTAGATGCATGGTTTTACCAATGCCAATTAAATTAAATTGCTTCCTCACATAATTCAAGTCCTGTATAGCATTTACTTATATATGCTTAAAGAAGTAATAATTAAAATAATTGTGTTGAAAACACTTAAAACAGCAGATTTTTTGTCTAGTCACTATACGTTCATAAATTTTAGAGTACATATTTAGGCCACTTATATTATGAATAAAATTTTATAATTTTTATATTGGCCTAAGAGGTAGTGCCTTTTAATTATTTCAAATGCATGATATAATTCATTGTAACATCAAGAAAAAATAAAAAACATGTATATAATGCAATTTTATATTTTAAAAATAATGTATATATTCAAAGACTTTAACATATACAATGAATATGAAAGGGAGGAATAAAAACTAATTTAATGATGAAAAATTTGAACCCCAAAAATAGGAAAAAAGAATGGTACCTCACCCAAACCAGTAATTTAGTTTAAATTGAAAGGTAAGATTACTCTACAAACCATGTATCTAAGGGTCAAGAAGAGAGAGAAGGAGAGAGAAACAGAGAGAGAAAGATATATATAGAGAGAGAAAGAAAGACAGAGAAAAGACTATTCTCAGAGAGAAGGATTAAGTCTGTGGCCATTTAGCAAAGACTTTTGAACATTCAAAACAATTGTTTAAAAATTTTAAATGGGGAGATGCTGGGATGGCTCAGTGAGTTAAGCACTTGCTTTGACAACAGGGTCTGGGGATTGAGTCCTGATTGCAGATCCAGCTCATGTGGACCCACATGTGCGAGGCCCTCAGCCTGGTTCCCTCTCTGCACAGCCCCACATCCACCTGTGTAGAATGAAACCATGTCAAAAACTGGTGATGTACAGCTGTGGAGACTGCTCTGGGCCCTCTCCATCTCACTGTCTCTGTCTTTCTGTCAAACAGTAAAAATAAATCTTAAAAAAATTTTTTAAATAGAAATTGAATTTTCAAACAAAACACAAAAGAAACCTAGAAAAATCTTTTCTTTGGAAATTATTCAAGTAAAGCAATTGGCCAAAAATTAAAAAAGAAGTAGAAAATTCTTTTGTTTAAAATTTTGGGAAGAAAAGCAAACACCATGTCTCCACAAAGAAAAAGGTAAGCTTAAATTTCTTTATCTTAAACTTCTTTATCTTGTAACTAAGTGTCTATGTATTACATTGTCTATTTATGACAAATATTTTCTTCAACATAGAAGATTGTGACTTTATTACCAACAGAAATCATCAATTTTTTTTCATATAGTTTAGAATAGCTTTCTTCTTATAAAAGCAGTACATGTCCATTTTTATCAAAAATTAAAAGATACAGATAGATAATTTGAAAACAGTGGAGAAAAACTGAATTTCTAGTGCAGCAATAACTACAGTTGGTACATATATTTACATATCATCTTTGTATGTGCACGTCTTGAAGATCTTTCCATGTCAATGAATACTAATGACCAAACTAATTTAATAAGGAAAAAGTATCCCACAATGTGATGATTTATTCAATTTGGGCATTTCTATTGTTATTTTTTATTGATCATATAATTATAGTTACCATTGTATATTATCTTCTTGAGATTCATTTTCAGAAATGCTATTATATGAAGGAAGGAAATTAATACATTTTAATATTTTTAAAACAATTTGTTGAAGTTGGAATAAATCACACTTCTAAAAGCAGTTTAAGAAAACTCTATATCTCTGTACTCCTGTCATTGAGGTTTTATTTTTTTTAATTGAAACTAAGAATTATATGCAAGTATATGCTTCTTTTTATTATTACTGCATAATTACATATTTGAATATAAAATATTGTTAATGACAGAAATATATTTATGTTGCAAAGTAATACTTTCATTAGTCATAGTTGGCAGAAATGTACTGCTGTCACTGATAGGTTTTTTCCTCTGAAATATGTTTTACATATATTTGATTCACGAGTGTACTTCTTTATCTGTCATTGATCTACAAAACATTTAAAAAATATTTTCCTCTGGTTAGTTATTTATTTTAATTTTAATTTTATGAACGTAAGAACTATTGATTTCACTAGATGAATAATTTAGAGCCTATTTAACGATGGTTAAAATAAAATATAAGCAAGCGAATTAAAAATACTTTCTATTTTTCAACATTGGAATTAAGCCAAATCAAATATCAACATTTAATTTAATTTAATTTAAGAAAAGATAGTTTTCTGTGAATATTACAAGATAAGCGTAAAGTTAGAAATGTGTCAAAATTTGAAGATATTTTTTTCTTTTTAAAGTTTTGTTTGATTTCAAATGTATCCAAATAACCAAAAATAGCTCTTAGATATCAAATTTAATAAAATCTAATAATTCATATTGTTTGTGACATTATGTTAATTTAAGATCCAGAGACAAAATCCACTAATATGGAAATTGGTAATATTATATTTCATATTCCTGATTTCAAAACCCTTTAATTTTCTGTGGATAGAATTTAAGAAGAATTGTTAAAAACTGAACTGCAATCTGGTACTTGCTTTACCATTCAATCTTGTCACAACAGTTTTATCTTTATGATCTTCTAAGTAAGAGCAATATAATTACTTTTGATATTTTCTACCCCTTGAGCTTGAGGCAATCATTATTTCTGAACACCTCAGATTAATGAGGTTCAATGATGTGTATCCATTATATTACATCACTGCACCTGTTTTCTTTTTTTTTAATCTTTTACAGGAATGATCACTATTATAATCATAGTTTTCTTTAATTTTTATTGTGAATAACCCACTAAGCTCTCTGAGGCCAATGGCATATCTATCTTACACACATTTGTATCACTAGGGATTAGGTAAATTATGAACAGCACAGTCCTTTGTATTTAGACTCAGAAGCTATTTGAATCATGCTTACCTTTACTTAAAACTATTTTAATTTCTGTAAAAATAAGAAGAAAGACCAATATTTCTTTCATAATTAGTACTGGGAATTATTCTGTTGTCTTAATAATTTAAATAAAACATAGAAAATAATATTTCTGTAGGCAAAAAAAGATTCTTGAAAGTTTTATCTTAATTACTTTTCAAGTCATCAGTCATAAATGATTGCCCAGAAAATAATTAACAAATAATTCTTGACCATTTTCAAAAAATTTATTTTGAATCGCGGAGGTAGAATAAAGAGTGGGGAGGCAAATTTCTTTTCATATCTACCAATGTTGGCACTGCTAAAGGAGTTGGAGAAAATTTAGCAAACTTTCGAAGAGCTGTAATATACTGCCCACATTAAGAGGTATAAATACGGCAATTGACAGTATCTCTCTGACTGCTTTCAAGCTTTTATAGTCATTGCTCTTTTGTCCCAGCAACATTGTCTTTTTAATGCCTATTTTGGAAATAGTGTTTAAACATTTTCTGCTCTGAAATTAAAACCAATAATGTATCTTGAAAAGATTTTTGATATTATCTTGTGTATTTATTCATTTAGATATTATTTTATGTATTTATCAATATCATGCATACCTTTTGAAGTCCTTTTTAAATGATGTGATTTGATTAATATTTTTCTTAGTAAATATTAGTAATACATATTTTCTTTCTTTAGTAGTTAAAATGAGTACACTGTAATATTTTATTTAGGATTATGATGTTCTGTAACTTACTTTAATATCAACAAACAATTTGAAATTTGAAATGTATTATTGTATGAAGTCTGTAACAGATGTGACGTAACTTTGTTACAGCAGTTTGTTTTTTCTTTCCTTTCCCTCCCCTTTACTTTTATTTCCCCCTACTCCCACATCAAGTAACCCATGTTAATATGCATAATTTATTATCTACTCTTATGTATTTTGGTACTTACCTATGAATCTTATTAAAGCTTCTATTAATATAGTGGATTTGGAGGCCAGTGTTTGACAAAAATGAGTCAGTTGTATGCATTGTTCTACATCTTGTTTTTCTAACTCAAGACATTGTGGAAATCTATATACATAAACTTACATAACATTTATTTCTGTAGCTTTCTAGTGTTCTACAAACACTGTTTTATTGATATAATTATTTTTGTACATTATGTGAGAGATTAACCCATATTTTCCCCCCAAATGAGTTGTCAATTATGCCAATACTATTTCTTGAGTCTGGTCTAGTGGATGACTTGAAATGAATCGGGACTCCATGGCACTGTGCTATTCCTCCATGAAGGCACTAGGAAGAAGTTGTATTGCTTCTCAGTCTTCTAGGATTTTTCCAGCTCCAGTAGCAGCTAGGGGCCAGTCCCACCTTTCAGAACTTCCTTGGATTCTTGGTAGCTAATGAAATCAGACCCATTCATGTTGAACAGTGCCAACTTTACCCACAAAGGATGGGGAAGCTGGGATGGCTCAGCAGGTTGAGTGCTCACTTTGTAGCCCTGGAACCTGGGGATCAAATTTCTGCTCTGACACAGGTGTCCATGTGCTGAACTGGATTGTGTCCCCAGTTCAGTTCTTGCTGGGGCCTATGCAGGAGGCTCCCGGCCCAGTTCCTGCCCTGCACAGCCCTGCGCTCACCTGTGGAGTGAAACTATATGGAGAACAAATGCTGTCAACTATGGAGACTGCTCTGGGCCCTCCCCCCTTCTCTCTGTCTCTCTCTGTCTCTCTCTGTCTCTCTCTCTGTCAAAAAAAAAAAAAAAACCAAATAAAAATAAATCTTTGCCCACAAAGGATGACAGTTTTATAGGTAAAACTCTTTTCAGAATCCCAAGCATTTTAATCTTTACTTCAGATTCAATAAATCTTTACTTCATTATCAATAGAATGTTATCTATCAATTATTGGCTGACATAGAAGAAAGAAAGGGCTACTAACGTAGAGCCCCAGACCTTACTACCCTCAAATAGTAAGAAGGCCCAGTAGCTTCTTTGCTGTGGAAAAGAATACAGATTAGAAAGGGATGAAAATGAGAAAAATCAAGTTCACCAATGTCACAAAGATTCTCATCCATGAGTGTACTAATTAGAGAGAAAAAAATACAAGACAGGAAAAACTGTATGTTGTAATCAAGTATTAATTTAAAAATAATAGCCTTTTACTCAATGTCTTGACATATGCCTTTTTTTCTTTGGAGACTGTATAAATAAAGTGATGTTATTTCAAAGCATTCAATAAAATACAGTTATGTATGCACAGATATGATACATTTATGATTATATATACATCTATTTGAGTGTGTATGTATCCAGCTATGCAATATAAAAAATAGAGGCATTTTTGGCTGGAATTTTTCTGAACAGCCCTCATATATACATACACACAACTAGTCATATCTCATTCTTATTTTGATTGTATGGATTACCGTGTCCCTTGTAGCCATCAGTTCCAGTGTACTGATGGAACATAATACACATACATACACACACACACAAAACTGTGCTTATGTTTGAAATTATTGCACTATAAACACAGCTGTATGTTCTCTAGAAACAGTCTTTTCTTTATTGATTTTTTCGGATGCTTTCTACTGCAAGTTGCCAGAAAAAATTTTACTGGGCATCTGCATCAAAATTCATGTGCAGCTATCCTGCCTATTCAAGCATTGTATTCTTTACTTTATAGTCAGGACAGTTGAATGGTTCTGCTTAGTTTGAGTGGCACTCTGCCACACATATATTACAGTGCAAGGGGAACTCGGAAGAATCACTGAAGCTAACCATACATTATACGCATGGTGCACACCAGATGTCTCTTCTTACAATGTTATGGTTTCATAAGCTACACTGACATTGTCATTAGGTTCAGAAATTTGATTCTGCTCACTTTGCCATCCTTAAAATAGATGACTCTGAAGGTTGTTGCTTTAGCAAATAGAACTTGCACACACAGTTATATCACCAGCATTTCAAATAATTATGCAATTCCATTTATTCATAATAAGTAAAACAAGTTAATTCAGAAGAGCATAAAGAAACTATAAAATTTTCTATCATGAATTTTATCTCCTAAAGTATTCTCATCTAAAACAACTATTTTCCTACCTCTCTTTTACTCACTTTTGGGAGCATTGGTTTTTTATGTTATATACTAATACAGTGATAACTTGGAATTCGAATGCCCAAAGCTCAAACAACTTGGAATCTGAAAAAAAAAAAATCAAGCAAATTTTGCCTCGAAATCCGAACACTGCTTTGGAATCTGAACAAAACATAACTGACCCTCCAAGAGTTCTGGAAGGATTACTACAATATCCTCCATTGCCTAGGAATAATCGAGAAAGCATGGAGGGAAGTGTCTTGGAGGACAATGAACTCTGCCTGGAAAAATCTCTGGCTTGAATGTGTTGCTGCAAGGGGCGTAGAAGGTTTTGAAGAACCACCTGTCGTTCCTGATGTCATATCTCTGGCTAGTCTATGGGTTTGGAAATCAGTGAAGAGGGTGTGAATGAGTTAGTGTACGATCACATGACTGAGCTGACAAAGCAAGAGCTTCAGCACCTCAACCAGCAGCAGCAGAAAGAAATCTCAGAAGAAGGGAGAGACCCTGGAACCACTCCCTCTGGTGAAATCAAGGACCTTCTTAGCATGTGGTCAAAAACCCAGGCAGCTATTGAGAAGTGGCACCCCAGTAAAGCCCTAGTTGACAGGTGTGTTAAGTTGTTTGATGATAACACCGTTGAACATTTCAGAAAAGTGCATAAAGGTCACCAACATCAGACCATTTTGGAATGTTGGTTCTCAAAAGCAAACACAGCAGTGACCCCAAGCCCTCTACAAGTGATACCATAGCAAAGGGCATTAAAGACAAAGAACGCAGACACCTGAAGTTATCATGGAAGATGACTCTTCTTCCTCTTCCATCCTTTAAAGCAGGGGTCTCCAAACTACGGCCCGTGGGCCAGATGCAGGCCCTCTCATCCAGCTTGTGGAGACCTTTTTATCTGAATAAAATAATTTTAAATAAATAATTAAAAACAACATCTATGTTTTGATTCTTTTTTATTTAGACCTCGAGTGTGTAGTCGGCCCCCAAACTGCAGTTTGATAGTTAAAGCGGCCCGCGGGCTGAAAAGTTTGGAGACCCCTGCTTTAAAGCATCCGCATGTGTCATCATCATTATTTTTTTTAATTTTTTATTTTAATATTATTACTTGTTAATGTTTTACCTTAAAATTAATAATTTACTTTAAATCCAGTGTATTTACTGTTAAAATCATTTTGAAAATATGAGTTTGTGGCACCCAGGAACATATTAATCCTGTTTTTATTATTTAAAAGAAAAAAACTTATCTTGAAACTCAAACATTTTGGAAGTCGAACAGGGTTCTGGGATGGATTAAGTTTGAATTCCAAGACATCACTGTATATACTCATATGTTTGACACTATAAAATGTGACAAATTGGATAAGGCTGAAGTATTCTCCTTAAAATCACTGACTTAAAATGATTGGTATAGATAAATCTAATTCTACCATTATCCAGCTTTTGGTGACTTTCTATTTTACCTAGGATAAAGACCGGAATTATTTAGCATGCCCTCAAAGGTCCTCTTTGATCTAGTCTCTGACTTCATCTTCAGCTTTGTTTTAAACCTTTGGTCCTTTTGCTCTTGTGTGTTCAGGCCACACTTGCCTTCTAAGAACTTCATGAAGAGTCTCATCCTCCTTCCTACCTCAGGGCTTTGCACCTAGAGTTTCTTCCTAGAGTGCTTTGTCATTCCCTTATCAACTCGTTGACTTTTACTTGTTCTTCAGAACTCAACTTGGAAAATTACTTTGTCAGAGAATATGCTATTGAGTAGGACTTTCTCCTCTCCTCTCGGATATCCACTATTTTCCTTTCAGAAACTCACTTTAGTTTATATTAATCGTTATTTGTGTGATTATTGGTTTAATATTTGTCATTATCTCTAAGCTACAAGTTTTGTGAGAAGAGGAACTGTGCCTGCTTTTGCTAACCACTGTGTTTTCAGCAACTACCACAGTGCCTGGCACTCAGGTCATGGTCAGTAAGTATTGGTGGCATAAATGACCGAAACTGTATAATTGAACCTGAAGCCAACCCCTCAACACCCTTCTCCAATAGCTTAAATTCACTGGATGCAATAAAAATATTAAAAAAAAACAAAAAACTGAAAAGTATTTTCTTTTTCTTTACATTTTTCTTATAAGGAATAACAAAATGAAGTGATTCTAATAACAAATTCTTTTTTTTTAATTTTAAAAACATTTTTATTGTTAAATTTATTGGGGTTACACTGATTAATAATAATTACATAGGTTCCAGGTAAACAAATTCTTCCAAGAAATTATTATCCAAAAAAAGAAAAGGCAGATAAAAATAAAATTCAATGTTTCTTTACTCTTTTTATTTGATTCCCAGATTTTTTCCTCAGAAGTTTAGGCAAGAAAAATAAAATTATGTAGTTTTGTGCTCACTTCAGCAGCACATATACTAAAATTGATGTAGTTTAATGATATAACTGAATTTGGCTTTGTAGTATAAAGTTGGAAATTCAGATCTTTCATTAATTATGCTATTGAGGGATTTCTGACACCTGGACCTGAAGTGTAAGCCTTCTTATGTGATCCTGTCACTATTTGAAGCTTGGAGAAATGTTCTTGTATTTATGGCATTGCCTTTCCACCAAGCCATAAATGCTACAAGAATTTAATACTGATATTATATAGTAATAAAAAATTCACTTAAAATTAACACTGTATTGTTTTTACAAATATGCATTGTATAGGTTTGGCTGTTGGAATAATTAAGGAGTAAATATATTTTTAATGTGTTTATGTATTTCCAAATAAATTCAGTTTGAATTTAAATTACTTAGTTTCTATATTTATTCCAGATGCTTAGATAATATTTTGTGAAGTAAATTATGAATTAAAGCATATAAATATTATTTAAATACAGTTCTCTATACTTGAGTTACTGCTAATATAATATCTCCTAACTAATTTTGCTCTCCTATCCACAATTGTATAATTAAGCATCCCGGAGCATTGTTGTTTATAAGCTAGTCATCAACACTTATCTTTTTCTCCTCAACATACATTCCTTTGGCATTGTGAGGGCATTTGAATGATGATTCTTTAGAATGAGCAATTTGTGATTGATTCCAATAGAATGTGAATTTTTTTCCCCCTATTATATATGCTTTGGAAAATTTCCAACTCTAATTTTATAGAGAATAATTTTGTATTCTATGATGGTGGTCTCAATCTCTTCTCTTATTTTTGGTCTTATCGTATTTTAATTTCTTTTTCATTCTTACCCTTTAGAAATTATAAATATTTATATATGTTAGAAGTAGGGTTGACAAATGCATTTACCTTTTATTTTATTTTACTATATTATTTTATTTTATTTTAAATATTGTTTTAGAATGCAGAAATTTAAAAAATACTCCTTATTCTCTATCAGAATTTACTATTGTAGTCTTTCAACTTTACACACTTATCAACTCATAATGTTACATAAAAATGATTTTCTCAATACTTTGAAAATTATTAGAAGTCCAAATTTTCTATAGATGACTCACATGTCCTGTTGAACCAGTAACCAGCACTAGGGGAAATTCTTATACTAATCCTGTGTCCTGGTCCAGCCCTGAATTCCTGGACTAGTGGTGAATTTGGGATTACTAATGGTAAATTTCACTGATCAGGGCCCACAACAAAACCCATTTCTTCTATTAAAAAAAAGAAAGAAAAAAAGAAAG
Source organism: Craseonycteris thonglongyai (assembly GCA_004027555.1). Lineage (NCBI taxonomy): Eukaryota > Metazoa > Chordata > Mammalia > Chiroptera > Craseonycteridae > Craseonycteris > Craseonycteris thonglongyai. The sequence continues at coordinate 45,144 of PVKE010007508.1, forward strand.
AAAAAAAAAAACAGGAGAAACACAGACTATGTTGGAATGCTATATTGCCATGTGCTTCTGTAAAATTTATAATTAGCTATTTTATAATGAAAGTATCTTTGTCTTTGTGCCTATGTTCATTTTCTGTTGAAACAAAGCTTTTATAGTACAGAACTATCTCTTTTTGTTAGTATTCTTTCAGTGTTTTATAATAGCTATTTCATGGACATTTGCTAAATGAACAGAATAGTTTTCTACTTTTTATTCTAATTTATTATTTTTTAGTATTTGGGAAATAGACCAAATTGCGTGTTTTGCTTGTTTGTTTGTTCGTTTTGTTTTGTTGTTTTTTTTGTTCCATTTATAATGTTAATAATTTTTGCTTAAAATTTTATTCATTCATAGACCACATTTACCTGTTGGGTTTTCTTAATAATTTCTGTAGTAATATGGACATATATATTATCTTTTGTTCTGAACAACCTGCCCTAATGTGCTCTGTTACTTGCAAATGCCTTGCTACCACTGGAAACAATTTTTCTATATTTATAAAATTGTTTGTGTTTATGGAATAACAAGGGGGACTCTAGAATGTTCATGTTAAAAGCCTTAGAAAAAAGTTTGTTTTCTTTAAAACGGGCACCAATATTTCATGTTCAAATAAAACATGTTTGTTTAATGTCCATATGATGATATACTGATTTGTAATAATATATATGCTCTACTAAAATTATATTTGTAAAAAACATTCATTTGGCTTTTGTACTACTGTAGAAAGTCATAATCTACTATTTAAAGCTGAGGTTTCTAGGCTTTTATACTTACCAGCACATTGGCACATGTGTATCTTATTAAATAGAGCATAGCAAAATTAATGTAGCATATACTGTGTAGTAATATAAAATTTTTAAATCATCCTGCCTAATTTTTATATAATAAAATAAGTTTAAAAATTGCCTTGGAAATTCTCTTTAGTTTAATTCTTAGTATTATATAATCTATAACAAAAATATGTGAACTATTAAAATTTTCCATTTCAGAGATGTCTACTGATTTTATATAGAATCAACTAAACAGACTTTTGAATAAAATAGATTGGTTTATCATTTTAATAGCAAATGCACTCTTACCCTCAACTCTACCATTATAAGATAGTATCCCAAGAAGAAAAACTATGTTCTGTTCTGCATTACTCATTATAATAAACAATAAATTGAACTCTATTGCTGTGGAATCATAGAAATTTGCAAAATAAAAAAGAAGCAGAAAACAAAGGAATGGTTTCTAAAATAGCTATCAATTAACCCAAATTATTTATTCAATTTTTTTGATGAGAGCAGCAGTTAAAGATTACATTAAAAAACAAACAAACAAATGAACTTTCCATAATTTTGACAAAGAGGTTTTTTCACTTTCTAATTTTGCTGTAAACTAATGTAGGAATTATGTAAATGATGACTATTTATAAAAATGCAGATACATTAATATATTAACTTAAATTGCATATAATTGATTTTATGATTAGTCATTCCTGGTGAATTTATATAATTTTTTCTTTTTATCATAGAGCTAAATCATATGTAAATTAGTAAGTAGTTTTGTCAATTTTATTGTCATTTTTTTTATTTAAAAAATAACACTAAAAGGCCTATTCCCTAGATAGGAAAATTAAATTTCCCTTTAGCAATCAACTCCTAGTAATTGTCAAGGGATAAAATCCTATTTAATTGAAATGACTGTATTCAAATTGAGTTTCTTCTTTGTCATAAATTGTGTGCGCGCGCGCGCACGTGTGTTTGTGTGTGTGTGTGTGAGATGGTAAATAACCTTTATTGCTTATAGTATAAAGATGTCCTTGAGATGTCCTTTATAGCATTTTAAATACAATATGTTGGCAGTGGCATATCTTTTTCAAATTAAGGTGATGAGTGTATAATGTCTATAAGAGGCACTTGTGGAATAGACTTTAAATTATTCCAAATGCTTAATTTTTGAAACCATAGAATAAATTTGAAAAATCTTGAGGCAGGAGTATGCCTAGAGATTTAAGGAACAATACATTGGTGTTTATGTTAGGGCATGGAGGAAAACTGGGGGTTATGGGCTGTCAGGAAAAGAGAAGGAAATAAATTTAGAGAAGTAACTAAGTAGAGGTTGTGAACACAGATGACGGAAAGAGTCAGTTTCTGTATTTGTAAATAAGACAAACCATAGAGATTATGGCATGAAGTTGTGTGATGATTTAATAAGGTAATCCTCTTTACCTCAAAAAACTTGGCATGGGGAAGTTGGAATGGCGCAACTGGTTAAGCATTCACTTTGCAGACTCAGGGACCCAGGATCCAATCCTGGCCCCAGCCCGTGCAGACCCATGTGTTAAACTGGGATGTGTGTCCTATTTGGGAGGCCCCTAGTTCATTTCTCACCCCCCAGCGTGGTCCCTGGTTTGGGGGGTGTACCTCCCATGTGGGGTCCCCCAGCCTAGTTCCTGTCCTGTGGGGCCCCTGTGCACGTATGTGGAATGAGACCATCTCAGGAGCTGATGGAGTACTACTATGGAAACTGTTCTGGGCCCTCCTCCTTTTCTCTGTCTCTCTCTGTCTCTCTCTGTCTGAAAAACAAGAAAAAAACTCTTTAAAAAAACTTGGCATAAAAAAAATCCAAGGGGAAGCCGGGATGGCTCAGTGGGTTAAGCGTTCACTTTGCAGCGCCGGGGACCAGGGATCGAATCCCGGCCCGGCTCGTGCGGAACCATATGCTGAACTGGGAGCTCCCCCAGTTCAGTTCTCCCTCTCTCTCTCTCTCTCTCTCTCTCTCTCTCTCTCTCTCTGTCTCTCTCTGTCAAAAATAAATAAATAAATAAATAAAAATATATTTAAAAAATATTCAAGATGGTGGATTAAGTAAAAGCTATGCCTACTGCCTTCCAGGGTCACATCAAAATTACAACTAAATTATAGAACAATCAACTTTAAGAATCATCTGAAGATTAACTGACTAGAAACTCAATAACTAAGGATATGAAGAAGAGGTCACTAGTATGAGAGGCAAAACCATCTAATAGGCTAACCACAAATGCAGAAGTGGTGATTGTACACTGGGAGGGACACATTAGTGGCAAAGCTCCCCCGAGTAAAAGGAGGGTTTCCAACACTAGGATTCCGGTCCTGGGCGGGGAAGAATGGTCCCCATACATCTGCCAGTGAAAATCAGTGAGGATTCTGTCTATCTGTTCCAGTGAAACAGAGGGTGACTGGAAACCCAGATTTCCTCTTAAAGGACTTGCAAACAGACTTACTCACAAACTCTCACCTGGATTCCAGGGAAGAGGTGGCAACATGAGAAGTGTCAGAGATGTACAGGGAAAGATAGAGTTATGTGCCTTTGGGGCAAGGGCCAGAGGGATAGCTACATTGTCCTTCTGTGCAGCCTATCTCACATGTAGCCTAGGGAAGAGTGCTGTCTTTTTTATGTTGAAATATCCCCAAAGGGTCAAATCTGAGATGTTGCAGGAAGCGACACCCAACGGAGAATATCAGATGCTCAGACAACTCTTTAGATAGAGAAAGGAGATTTTAGTACCCGGTGGAACACATGGGTCTAGAAGCACCTAAGCACATGCTCCCCTCCGTTAAATTTCTTTTAGCTTGTATACTTTTTTCCAGTGTCCACATGATTCCTTTGTCTAGGATCCTACAAAGTGGGGAGGGGGAATCTTGGTGGGACTGTTGGAGTTTCTGGATAAATCTTGTTATAGGTATAAACCTTGTTAGAGGTTTCCTTATAAATCCTGTTACTTTTGCTTGTGAGGGTCTCCAGGAAGCCAGTCACAGATTTATATGGTATAGTTAATCTGTCACCAGTGTAAGAGTCTCCAGGTGGACCCTTTCCTCTGCTATCTTAAAATTCTTCCCCTTTCAGAGACTGCATTGGTTTGGTAAAATCTTCATATTCACACCACCTTGGTGAGGCCCTGGGTTCCTACCCAGCCAGTGGTGCCTCTTTGGAGGTATACTTTTAGCTGCTGGGTGGGCAGCCCTGCCCCACAAGCTGCACAAGCCTTCTACAGCAGTGGAAGGCCTGCGGTAGTCTGGGGAATCTGGGGAACTTACACTGGAGGAGTGTCAGACACAGTTTATAGTTCAGATTCTCTTCATGGGTTCTCAGGTATGTGTGAACCTAAGGCAAGTGATGTCTGGGGCAGTGTTCTCAGGGCATATTATAAAGTGGTCACAGGCCCAGCACTGGAGCAAAAACTGAATCTGCATTAACTTTGTAAAAAATACCAGATAAGCCTTGTGGTTCTCCAAGACCCCGTCTTGATCAGGTAGTGCTTCATTTCCAGAAACTTTCTCAATGCTGGTCAACCAGCCTTAAAGAGGCTCTTTCCACGACTGAGCCTTATAGGCACCTGGGATGTGGCAATCAACCTAGGGTATCCCGGGCCTTTGGCTAAGCTGTCCCAAGCCCAATACTCATGGCAGCTGGCATTGTTTCAAAGTGAGACCACCAGGTTTAGCACAGGCAATGACCAAACACATATGACTTTGTAGCTCTTACCAGGTAGCCCAGGGGCTTACCACATGCAAGGCTAAAATTGTTCTCAAAGACACTAGAAACAACACACCCAGAGGCTTGCCTCAGCCCACACTAGTACACTTTATGGTAAGCTTGCAAACAACACGCCAAAAGGGTAGTCTCAATAGGTACAAGAGCCTACTGGGGTGAAGCTCTACCTGAGGGGTCAGCTGCAACACAGCAGCACATACACTGTGGATGTAGACAAACCTCACAGTCAGTCAGACTGAAAGTTAATCCCATCCACTATGCTCCAAAAATATCAAGTCTCAACTAAAACAGGATAACACACAATACACTCAAGGGATACTCACTCCTGGAACACATGTGATCAGGAAGACTGCACCATTGGACTATGCAAGACATCCACTAATAAGGTCACCCAGCAAAGTCTAGGATATATAAGATTTAGTAATACATAAAAACAAACACAGAGAGGCAGCCCAAATGAGAAAATAAAAAAAAATGTCCCAAATAGAAAAACAGGGGAAACCTCCAGAAATAGGATAAGTGAAATGGAGACAGCCAACCTACCAGAAATAGAGTAAAACACTGGTTATAAGAATGCTAAACTTGGGAAAGCCGGGACGGCTCAGCGGGTTGAGCGCTCGCTTTGAGGCCATGAGGACCGAGGATCGAATCCCGGCTCCGGCCCAGGCAGGACCCACGTGCTGAACTGGGGAGTTCCCACAGTTTGGTTCTCTAGCTGTCTCTGTCTCTGTCTCTCTCTCTATCTGTCAAAAAGTAAAATAGAAATAACTATGCACTGAAG
>PVKE010007509.1:0-50466 GCA_004027555.1 Craseonycteris thonglongyai
TTGTTATCTTTTTCTTCCAAAGAAGCAAAAAAAGATTCATTCTAAAATCAGAGGTATTCCTTACCTTTCCTAATAAATAATCTTTGCTTCAATTTATGAATAGTTCGGGCCATGAGCACATACTCTGTAATGCTGGGATTTGCTTCTAACTCTGTTTCTTTATAAATATGTGATCCTGGGCAAAGAACTCAACTTTCTGTGCTTCACATTCCTCTTCTATAAAATGGGAATGAATAATAATAGTTCAGCCCAACAAGGTGCTATGAGGATTAACTGAGTCAGCACACTAAACCAAAGATGTATCTGGCACATAGCAATGCTTTGGATATTAATATTTACTATGAGTATTATTTGCTATGAATATTATTTACCAAGATATCTATAGTTTCCATAGGTAATACATGTAATTTTGCAACTTTCTGAATTCACATCTAATCCGTTAGAAATTCCTGTTGACTCACCATTCACAATGCATCCAGAATCCACATAAATCTCTCTGTGCTCAAAACTTGGCAGCAGCTTCCCAATTTTCTCAGAGTTAACATTGGGTCCTCACAATAGCCAACGAGGTCCTCTAAGATCTGCATAGGGCCACATCCCCAGCCCCTCCCTTATCTCTTTCTCTGCTACTTCCCCTGCTCACTCTACTCTAAGCTGTCTTCTGCTACTTCTTAAACACTCCAGGAAACACTTTGGTTTTTGAATATTTCTCTGGCTCCTCCCTCTTCCTCCAAGTATCAGCACATTCCTCACCTTCTTTACATCTTTGTCCAAGTGTCACCTTCTTAACAAAGCATTCTTTTAAAAACTGCAATTCTCCTCCTCACCCCCACCCCTGCCAAATACACACACTTGGCACTCATGACACCCCTTACTCTTGTCTGTATTTTCCTTTTTAATCTTGCCACAGAACTTACCCCCTTTTAACACACTATATGATATGTTTATAATAGATGTTTACTATGAATGTCTTCTACCTCCCATAAATGTAAGTTTCATGAGGGTCGGTTCCTTCGTTTGTTCAAGGGTTCCAAGCAATGACAGTAGTGTCTGACACATGGTAGGTGGTCAATAAATTTTTATTTATTTATTTATTTATTATTGAGTTATTAACTAGGCCATCATGAAAAGTTAGCTTCTAAGAAACAGTGCCGATGAAAAGAGATAAATGCTGACAGGTCAATAAAGTACAAATGATGAGGTCTAGAGACAGAATGAGGGGTTTTCAGATTCATGCAAGATTCTGTTTGGTTTGAGGAAGGTTAATTATTTCAGGCTAATAAGAAACTCATGTTTGCAGAAACTCTGAAACCGTAACAGTGTTTAGATCTGTACTTTAATATTTAATTTCACATATTTCCTGGAGGAAACTGATTAATAATTGCAACCAGTGAGGCATATACTTTAAAAGATTGACCCCTGCAAGCTGTTGTTTTTTGAAGATGAAAATAGTGCCTTATTTCCTTAGAAAATGAGTCACTGATATGACATCTTTCCAACTTCACACAGCTGAAAAAAAGTTGAGGCAAAATATGAAAGATCACTAATTAGCCACATGCTTTGCAGTTTTGTTTTACTTTGCTTTTTTTTTCTTTGGAGGCAACAACAATGCCTACTGGTGTACATTTGGATAATTTGAGTTGAGCCTAATAAAATATTAATTTGAAATTAGTATGGTTTCCAAAGCTCTTTTCTGTTGTAACCAATTTACATCAGCTCCCAAAACATTGTCAAATCTCAAACTCTAGCTCAGATAGATTTATCAAAGAAGAAGGACCGAGATAATAAACTGAACACCAAATACCATTTCTATTGCCCCTCAGCACACTCAGGTGTGTCCGATCAGTTTAGTTCGGGAAATGAGCATCTATAGGTTACCTAAAGAACGAATAATCTTTCAAGGACAATGAATAACTAGCATGTGATCAAGTAGGAATATTTGAGGAGGAACATAGTGATCCAATTTCTCCTCCAAATTTCTTTAATTTAGTTCTGTCCTTTCTCTCCATGAAAGCCTTCTGTGACTTACTTATAATGTTCTTCACTTTTCAATCTTTAAATTCTTAATAAAAACCAATAATTATTTCCAAGAGATTTGGTTTATCATCAAGTTTCCTATAAACACATTCATATCATTAACCAACCTGAATATGATAAAGAAAAATGAATGCTACTGAAAATTTAAATAATGTATAGAGAGCTTATACACTTTGGGAAAGACTAAATTTGTAAATTTTATTAATAGAATTGCTGTCAAAGATTATTAAACACACAATAAGCTTTCCACTGGCAGAGAAAATTAAGTTTTAGAATATAAAAAAGGTAATTGGTCATTTCCATGTTTACTAAGCAGTACTTTAAAGAGACTTAAACAATGTAAGTCAAGAATACATGAATCTGTTTCTTCCAATGTAATAGCTTGGCTTCCACACGAACAATACTTGAACTGTCAAGAAATAACCTGAAACCCAAGAAACATACACTAAAAATAAAAACCCTCTACCCTGTTCTCAACTAGCAATTACCAGTTTTACCACTAACAAGAAAAGGTGTCTCTGGATCTGCAAAAAGAATCTAAAGAGTAATATAAAAAAATTATAAAAGGTTAGAGAATCCAGGACCTTTACATTCTGGAAATTTCTTTCATTAGAGTACAGCAAGAGGTAAAAGCTAACGATGAAATGCTTTAGATCAAATGAATCTTGACTTGTTACTATAATCGAAGACCAATCACGATGGAACACGAGCAGTGTGTTCAGACATTTATACGGGACACTCTTGGTTATGGCTTGCCTGGCTGAGTTAGTGTCAAATAAAACAAGTATCACAGGCCTTTTTATACTCCAGCAACAAAGATTCTACAGGAACTTGAACTTTCAGAGCAGGTGTTTGTCAGGATTGATGCTGCCCTTCCCTAGTCACCTTGATAAGACAATGAAATAGAAAGATGTTGCTATTAACAGCTGTGCCCTCATTGCTACTTGCTTCTTTTGAGAGTGATTCTGAAAAGAACTGGTCACTGTGTTCTGAAACTAACTGAGCCGCCAGACTGGGTCTCTGGGCTGCCTTCTGAATCTGAACGCGCAGCATTCAGTGATGAGAATGACACTTTTACAATTATGCAAGGAACTTCCCCCATCACCTCCACTCACCCTGCCACCCCATTATTTACGTGCTTTTCACCACACAAGTTCTCCTCAGGAGGAAAGCCTGGTTCAGTCATCTGTGAGACTTTTAAAAAAGGAGGCCCATCCTGAAATTCCCCAGATAAGCACTTTTCCCCAATACCTACATCAAAACAATTAAGAAAACTTCAGGATTCTGGAGATGAGATGAGGCAATGATAGAAATATATCATCAGGGAAAAGAAACACCATTCTCACAATTATCTGCCAGCTCTACCCTCTAGAAGGAGCTGTTAGATCCTCTTTGGCTTTTTTCAAAGGAAACACAAGAGTGACCATTATATTCAGCCAGAACAGAAGATGAACTCCCAGCTGCCTTGGTCCTTCGGGCCCACCTCCTGGAGTTACTTTTCTTAAAGCCACAGACAGGAAAGAAGCTTGGCAGGACACCATCAGGCAAACCTGAGTCTGAATCCCAAATTCTGCTATTTATGTTTGACCTTAAAAATATCCCTTTACTTCCATGATTCCTGGGTTTCTTGTCTGCAGCAAATATATGACAACCACCTTGTGTACTAAGTCTGTCCGAGATGATGGATCATAAACACCTACTATAGTGCTTGTTTGTGCCTAACACGCATTGAGTAGCTGTTGGCCTATTTACTCCTTTAGAAATTGTAATAATGTCTGGCAGGTTTATACCACATTTTGAATTCTTAAAGGATTTTCACATGTACTATCTCATTCACTTATTAGAGGGAGATAGGGAGGAAGGAAGGAAAGGGAAAGCAGGAATGGAGGGAGGGAGGAAGGAAGGAAGGAAGGAAGGAAGAAAGAAAGAAAGAAAGAAAGAAAGAAAGAAAGAAAGACTTCTTTAGATTTCATTCTGTGTAAAACAGGAAGCCATTGCACAGCTATGAGTAGAGAAGGAACATGATCAAACTCAGGTTGTGACAGGACAATTCTGGCCACCACTATGGGACAAGGGTTGAGCAAGGATTCTGAACAGGTGACTGGGGCAAGCCTGCAGGTGAGCAATGACAACGGCTTTGACCAGTGTGGCCGCAACAATAAGTGGTTGCTCTCTGGATACATGTGGTGTATGAGAAAGACCCTGAAGTCAGGATAACTATAAGATGTTTCACCCAGAAATGGGGAAAGTGGGATTTCCATCATCTGAGACAACTAAAATGTAGTTAGAGATTCTGTGGGGAAGATCAGAAGTTTAAGTTGGGACATGCGAAGTTTGAAAAATGTACTACACATCCAAAATTTATACCAGAGTCTCCCTACAACACAAAACTCTCTTCTCCTCTTTCGATTCTCTCTTCTTCAGTTATTGCCTCTCCCCATCTCCCAATTAAGAATTTCCAGAGGAAAATAGTCTGCTAGGATCTTCCTGGTTCTATTTGCCCTTGAAGCAACATATAGTAAGTATTGTTCCCTAGGAAAGCAGAAACTACACTGTGTAATGGCCAAAGATAAAATATATTTCATGGTTGAACTTGTTCTGATAGGAATATAGTCTATGTCAGAGAATTATAGACTTCTAGGGAACATAGGCAGAATCTACAGCAACGTCTAATTTTATACTTAGGGAAGCTGTAGCCCACGGAGGATCAATGACTTTCGAAAGGTCAGCCGTCTAGTGATTACACAGTGAGAGCTGTAGCCCAGCGATCCTCAGAGCGATCAGAGCACAGGGTTTCGCAGCAGATTTCCTGCTGCTACTGTTAATCACATGTGCTGTAGCACTCACATTCCGTTTACATAGAACTGAACATGATCAAACACCAAACTTCTAGCATAGGGTCAGCATTCCCCTGGCCTTGAAAACAAAACTTTCTGTTTTCCTTTTTTTTTCGAAGGAAATGCCTTCTGTGACCTTCAGTCAACTTCAACAGGAATAGGACAATTCATGGTAGAACACTGAGCAAGTAACTTAACTGATTTATACCAATAAGGGGTAGGGGGTTTAAACCAGAGAAAATGTAACTTTTAACTTGTCAAGGCATTTCACAAAAGCTGTAACATTGTAATAATTTTAAGAACATTATTTATGGAGAGAGTGCTGGATCAGGACAATTTAGAAAAAAATTTTCTTAAGATTTTTAAAAGCAGTACTTACTTTGGTTATAGATTAAATTATAATTTCATTACTGAAAAGTTTAGGATCAAAGGTGAAAAAATGATCAAGTCCCACCCAGGAAAGATATTATAATACTGGGTTGCTTTAATTATAACCTTCTAGATAAAATGGAAAGTTAAAAAAAAAAGGGAAGTTATTGGTGTGCTTATCATTTCTTAGCTGTACTTTCAGCTTCTTCAGGAAGTCCTCACAAGGCCATGATGGTTATTGGATTCACAAAGAAGACACTAATTTATCAAGGACTGTAAATCCTTCTATTTGGTTCTGACAGTACAGAAATAGCCTAGACTTCTCTAAGGTAATTAAATAGTCAGTTGCACAATTAATCTTTCAATAGAATTAGGACTTTGGAACTTCCTTTCAACCAGGTTCTCTCATTACGTTGATGAGCTAAATAGGGATTAATGGCGATTAGAGCAAATCAGTATGTGAAATGGTTGAAACCAGGATTTTAAGCACTCCTGCTTTTGCCTCTCTGCTTTTTAATCTTCGATCGTGGCTTTCTCTCTTCTGCAACATGCTTAATATGCAACTCACTTTTCATGTGCTGTTGTTGCTCATTCTCTCATCTGCCCTGAACACCTCAAATCCCAATTCCCCATCCTCAAATCAATGACTTCTACAAATTGTCCTTTTAAGCACAGGAAGGTGATTTATTGAAAATTTAATGTAGGCAGATAATCTACTGAGAAATTAACTTATGTTTTATTTCTTAGTTGTATTCATTAAGAGAAAAAAAAGAGGGAAGACTGCTACATCTCCAAGAATGCAACAAGAAATTATTCCTAAAGACCAAACTTTGCTTATACCAACGAGTGAGAAACAGCTGTGTGTGTGTGTGTGTGTGTGTGTGTGTGTGTGTGTGTGCGCTAGACAAGTAAATTTTTAAGCTAGGATGGACTAAAAGCAATTCATTAAGGAGCCCGGATTCAAGATTTAGGTCATACATTGTACCATTTGGGCTACATAGCATAATTAAAGGCTAATGTGATAGTGAAAACAAAGGAACCACTTTGGGAACTGTGTAACCACCACCAAGTTCATGTGAAGTCACACAAACAAGCAAAGGCTCCTTTGCCACAAACAAATGACCACATTAAAATCCTACCATATGTGTGCCTACAGGGAAAGTGTTGGCATTTGAGTTGAATGTAATTTGAATTGAACAAAGATATATGCTATTGCCTGTGCAATAGTTTTAAAAGAATAACTTGCTACTTGCTCATAAATAATACAAAGTAGAAAAACAAAAACACAAATGATCACATCATTTTAAGTCTTGGATGAAGTAAAGTGGGTAAAAAACCCATGTCCATTGTTTAAAAGCTGTGAATTTACTGAAGGGCTCCATTCATTGTTTTCCTGTATCTAAAATTTCAGTTTTGTGTAAATTGAGGTGTACATAATAATAGCATTAAAATTTAGGGATGCTGGGATAGCTCAGCAGTCGAGTACCTGCCTTGCAATTGTGAGGTCCGGGGTTCGTTTACGAACCTCGGCCTGTGCAAATCCATAAGCTGAACTGTGGTGCAACTGGTAACCACCTGAATGACTTGGTGGCAAAAGTTCTCACCTCCCATGCAAGAGGCTCCCAGGTTTGGTTCCTGTCCCGTGCAGCCCCACATCCACCTGTATGGAATGAAACTGTCACAACTAATGATGTGAAACTATGGAGACTGCTCTGGGCCCTTTCCTCTTCTTTCTCTCTCTCTCACCTTCTCTCAAGACCAGTAAAATAAATCTTAAAAAAAAAAAAGACTTAAAGACTAAATCACATTTCTTTTAATGAAAAGAGAATATAGAAAAAAGAACTGAGACAAAGCGGCAAAAAATCAAACCTCACTCTGTCCCAGATCATCTAGATCAGACGCTTCTTAATAATTTATTTAGAGCCACTCAGTAAACTTCCAAAGTGATGATCATAAAGAGCCCAATAATATTGTCACATAGGTATCATCTTTGTATAGAGTTTAAGCAGATTCTGTTAAATTTTTGCAACTCTTAAATCTGACAGTCTTCCAAAGCATCCAGATCAAAGCTGGAACTGTAATATGATGTGATAAGAACCTGGCACGTGCAATAAGATGAAGGGTAGGTGGAGGTGGCTTTGACAATCACTAAGGATCATTGAATGCCTCCTGTGGCTTGTGAGAGAGAGTCTATTTTTAAAATTTTGACCTATGCTATAGAACAGTCCCTGATTTTGTAGTCAAGAAAACATTACAATAGCGGTGTACCATCTTTTGGCTTCCCTGGGCCACGTTGGAAGAAGAATTGTCTTGGGCCACACATGAAATACACTAACACTAATGATAGCTGATGAGCTAAAACAAACAAGCAAAAAAAATCACCAAAAAATCTCATAATGTCTTAAGCCAGTTTGTGCTGGACCACATTTAAAGTCATCCTGGGCAGCAGCAGGTCCATGGGCTATGGCTTGGACAAGCTTGTTTTACAACGTACTGTATGTATTGTATGCAAATGCAGCGTGTAAGTGGTAGCAAGCGAAACACTCATCTCTAATTGTGAAGACAAAATTTACCTGAACAAAGTATCCAAAGATATGTGTAAGACAGCATATGATAAAATATTTACTTCGCTAAAGGTAGTTGGGAATTAACTAATTAACAACCTCAGGCAAAGTTCACCCTTGTGGAAGGTGAACTTGAAAATAGCATTTACAAAACAAATTAATGAAGTGGATTTGGCTAGAGGACTTCAGGAAAGATAAATTCAGGAGCATAAAGGGAGATTTAGATACGAGGTCTATATATTAGGGATAGCATTGATACTGTGATAACAGAAACACAGGATTCAGACCTGGAGAAATGAGGCAGTAATGTAGGATAGACTAAATGAAACCTTCAACTGAAGGCACAAAATGAAAAGTTTGAACTCAATGCAACAGACAATAGTAATTGTTTATCTCACCTACCACTAACTGACCAATTTTGGTTTTAATCAATCCAATTTAGATTTATGTATTAATATTAGAAATAAAACAAAATCTTAAATCTCTGCTAGATTGTACTATGAGTAAAGAAGGCGGAAGAGAAACATCTCTAACTTGAAGAGCTACCCTAATGCTAACTTTGAGAGGGTTTTTCAAAGCCATCACCATCTGGACTCACACATCTTCCTACATCTTCCCAACCTGTTACACACACAGGTCATACACACCTTGTTAATTCCTATATAGTTACTCTTATGGTTAGTTTCCACCATAAGAAATATTGTGTCCCCTGTGTCCAATTTTTCCAGATAATACCATCCATCAAGTTCTAGATTATATCTCCTTTTCTCTAGCATACAAGGGCTGTCTGGGAAGTATCCTGCCATGTAATATGAAAAATAGAGGCATGTATGACAGAATTTTTTCTGGACAGCCCTCATATGTATCATAATCACCTCCATCTACCGGTACACTACATTTAACTTTCAGTTTTCTAAACACCCATAGAATTTTTTAAACTCACTGAAAACGATTATCATATTTGCTATCTATTACACACTAAATTACGTCCTCCCCAAATTCTTATATTGGAGTCCAGCCTCCTCCCCACCCATGAGATTATATTTGGAGATTAGGCCTTTAAAATGGCAATTAAAGTTAAATGAGGTAAAAGAGGTGGGATCCTAATCCATAGACCAGCGAGTGTCCCTTGTAAGCAGACAAAGTTACACCAGGAGGAAAACCCAAGTGAGGACACAGAAAGAAGGTGTTATAGCAGTCTGCAAGCTAGGGAGAGAGAGCCTTCAGGAGAAACTTGGACTTCTGCTTCCAAAACTGTGAATAAACACATTTCTGTTGGTTACAATACCCAGTTTGTGGTATTTTGTGAGGGCAGCCCTAGAAAACCAATATTCAGCCTGTGTTTACTGAATAAATTGTCTTATCTCCCTTACTTGACTCTGATCCTACAGAAGGCAGGAAATAAAATTATCTAATTAAAAATTTTTTTTATAACATGGCAATAATGTTAGATGATTAAATGTGTGCACACATGCATGAGTGGATTTGAGGTTCTTACAGGGGAAAGTATTTATTAAGAATATTTAAATGACTGCCATGATAGAGGAGTGAAAATCATGTAAGATTCCCAGCATAAAGCATGAAGAGCACATTGTAATGTAAATGATTTTGACTTGGGAGTCACAAAATTCTGACTTTGAATCCTGGCTCCTCCCACTAATAACCTGTAGGTCGGTCTTCAATTTTATCATTTTAAAAATTGGATAATAGCACCATTTAACTTTCAGTCTTATTGAGATTAAAAGAAACTGTTCAGTGCTGACTCTAATTTCTGGTGATGTTTCATAAATGTTGGTTATTTTGACTATTTTACATACATAGTTAGAAAAGAATACATTAGAAAAGGAATAAACCTGAAAAAGGGGGTAAAGTTATGGTGACAGGTCTGAAAGATGCTGGTGAAGTACAGAGAAGAAAAAAAAAAAGACTTGGGAAACCTAACTTTTTAAAGATATCTATCCACAGAGTCATGCAGATTTTTCTGGCAATGCCAGTGAACCTGGAAATAACAAGAAAGAGAATTAACAAGAAAGAGAAATAACAAGAAGCTTGAGAGTCGTCTGGAGAGTGTGGCCTTAATTCCTTCCTCCACCACTTCCCAGCTGAGTGGCCCTGACAACTTACTCAGGTTCCCTGTGTTATACTATTTGCCTTTGTGAAAAATAACCCCAAAAAAACTGAATTTAGTGAAAGTATTTATGACACATGGTTACAAAAGACAGACTGAGACAATTCATATAAAGTGTTATCAAGATGAATTCATAAAGTGTTACCACATAGCCTGAAATCAAGCAACTTATTAATAATAAAGGTTAAGAATTATTATTTGGCCATTCCCTCCTTTAAGTTAGACATTTTAACTTACCTTCATTTAATGCCCAGGGCATAATTCAACATTTGAAACATAGTTAGTGCTTAATAATTATCAGTTATATCAGTTAATGTTAATCAGCAGAGATTTCTCTGAATTATTTATAAATGTAGACTTAGTTTTCTTACTATTTGAATTTTAAGTCATATGTCTCCATTCTTTAAGATTTTACCTAATTACCAGATGAAAGTATATCATAATGCATAAAGACATGCAGGCTAAATTATATACTAATATTAACCAGCTAACACATATTTCTCAATTGGAAAAATTCTAAGTTGTTCATAAAACACATTTATTTTCAAGACTTACAAGAGGAAAAGTTTCAACCTGTCTAGGGACTGACTTGAGAAGGGGTAGGAAAGATCTGTAAGATTCATTAAATTACATGCAATTCTTAGTGAATATCATGCGTGCTTTATTTTGGAAGATGAACGTCTATTGCTTCATAACCTCACAAAAGGTCTGTGACCTCGACAAGGTTAATAACCACTATAATAGACAACTTCAGAGAATGTAGTATCAAGAATTGACAGGGGGGGAAGCTGGGATGGCTCAGTGGGTTAAGCGCTCGCTTTGCAGCGCCGGGGACCAAGGATCGAATCCCGGCCCGTGCAGACCCATGTGCTGAACTGGGGAGTTCCCCCAGTTCAGTTCTCTCTCTGTCTCTGTATGTCTCTCTCTCTGTCAAAAACAATAAAACAAAACAAAAATATATTTAAAAAAAAAAAAGAATTGACAGGGCCCTTCAGACACTAGTGAGAATCTACTTTTTTTCAGCATGAAACTTTTTGGAACATGCCAAATCACACAAGGAAGGCAAATGTCTACCAGGTATACATTTATCTGCACTTTGAAAATAAATCAAACAAAGTCAATAACCCTGAACTCAAGTACCTGACCTCTAGCCAAGAGCCAATAAATAAAATGATTACATCACATGGCCAATTATACTGCTTACTTCTTCATGGTGTACTTGGTCTTTGTTGACAACATTGCTGGGGGCTTCGAGAGAACCTGTGAGGTTATAACATTGGGGTATGTGTGTGTGCACACACATTCTCCTAGAATTTTTAGTTGACCCAATTTAAACAGTGAATTTTAAAGTATACAGATGATATGTAATATATGACATATGATACATACTATGAATATTCATTATAAAAGAATATATGGAATATAAAATATAAGCTATAATATAAAGCAAAGTTTATACAATATATAATGCCTAATACATAAACAATATTTTCTAAAAATGTATGGCTTTTCAATAGTAATCAAATAAGTTGCATATTTAATATAGATAATTCTACAAGAATTTTATAAAATATAATTGGATTAAAGTTATTATTCTATCAATAATTAAAAGATGCTTATATTTCAATAACTACACTTACATATCTTTACAACATTTAATAAGAATATATCAGTTTAAGGCAGATTTTTTCCTTGAACTAATTTTTTGTCATTGCAGTTTATAATTGATTTGACATTTAAATACATAGAATAGACCTGGGTGGATACTGCGTAAATCAGTATTTGTCAAAATAGAGCTATGATTGGAACTATAATAGGACTTGGCAAATGATTTTACTTGCAGTATATGTTACAGGGTATTCAGTTACAGGGTGTCAAATAAATAGTTGAAATCTTCTAAGGAATTCAGAAATAACATAGACATGTTGTAAGTATTCTGAAATCCAACACTGATTAAAAATTCACAAGGTTGCCTCTAAATTCACTAATGAAATAGTCATCATAAAGAAATAACCATTATCAACTTTTGCACCTTTATTATCTGTTCATGTCTGCTTCATAAAAATTAGAAAATTAAATGCAAAATCTTTCCATTAGTGCACTGTTAAAGCTGTATATTTAAAAACAAATCAGAGAATATGAAAGATAAGATCCTCTTAGTAACATTAACTTGTCCAACATTGATTATATATAATTTCTGAATTGCTGGTTAGGGTTTTAAATGTACACTTCATTATAAGACATAGGAAATGTAAGAAAATTAATACTGTTATGAAAACTCTAACATTTTTTTCTTTCTTTTTTTTTTTTTTGAGTTATGAAGGTTAAAACTTGCAATCCTAACATTGTACTAGCATGGAACTTTGCAATTTAATAAAATAAACTGGTTGAGAAAATGAACTATGGTCACTCAATAAAAACAATGACTGTTTTCTAGAATGGAATACTTATAGCACCTACAAGTAAAGGCAACAGATAAAAACTTTAACAATGTAGTAGTTTTTATAAACACTGATAAAGTTCTTCATAAAATATTACTATACATGCCTGTAAATTCTATACAACCTTATTTATGTAATGTTATAGCAACTTATCAAAATTCTTATCCTTTAAAATGTATAGAGAAATTCAAAATTATGTAGAATATATTCACAGCAAATATATAATTATATTACTGTCTATTGCATTTGTAAAGAAATTTATACAGCACAAGGTGAAAGGAATAATAAATAACATTACTTCATTGTTCTTATGGTATCTGTAATGGACTATAGACTAAAGCAGTGAAAAATAGAAAACAATAACAAATTATAAATAATGGTAAAAATAAAGCCCCAAAGGGGCCAGAGTAGAACAGTATTGGGGCTATAATCTCTGCTCAAAAGCATTTGTTGAATCAATGAATTTTCACAGTATCATCAATAATATAGAAGTTGAAAAGATCCTCTTTGTTGATTGTGAATTCTCTGAGAAAGGTTTAGTGGCAGGGCAAATTGAAGTAAGCACTAAGTGGCTCCATAGTCCAGGGAATAAAAAAGAAAAGCAAATCAAGATCAAGTGTGCTTGAAATGGAAATCCATCCAAGGCAATTACCTGAGACTAGTGGCTGCACTTCTAGCCATTTTACTCATATTTACCTCACTGGGTTCAACAACAAAGACAGGTTGCATTCATTCCAGAAAGATGTTATTAGCATGTCCACATTCCACAAGAAAGCACGGAGTGTGTGAATGTGTTAGTTTTAACATGGTGGTGATGCTGGTGGTGAGGATGGTCTTATGCTTCTCCTACTACTTCAGATGTCCATCCAGTTAGTCACATGAGAGGCATGAGGAAAGTATGGGGAGTCTTCCTTAGGTGGACACAAAGAACAAAATTAAATGTCTTCAGAGGATTGAGAAATAGGCAATGGCAAGAAGTCTCCCTTAAATAGGACAGAAGGTGACATGTTAACAGAGTAGAATGATATTTGTTCTAGAGTGGGTCAGGTAAAATTGTTCTTTGCAACCTAGAACACAGATACATATTCATTCACATATTTAACAAATAGGTATTGAGTGTCTGGTATATTACGATGGGCTCCCTAGGTAGGATATTGATGTTCAAATCCTGCTCTACTGTCAGTGATGTTGATGAATAAGGTAAGACACCTGCCTTCTATATACATTATAACAAACTACAGAGATTTAGTAGCTACAGAAAAGCAAATACATAGAAACTTAGAACTCTCCAATCTTTTATTTCTAAAAAGAAGAGATACAAATAATCCCTAAACCTATCTTTGATTATGGCTAACACAGCCTCACATAAGGTGCAGCAGGGTAGGACCTTTGTCATATCATTTTATAGTCTTTCATGTCACTGATTAGAGAGATGCCTGGATGGAGGAGAACACACAGTGAGGTGGTAAGATTTGTTTAGGTCGGGTCTCATGGGGGATAGAGCGAGCTTGCGGTTCATATCTCTGTTCCTATCAGAGGAACTGTTTCGTAGCTACCTGGTTGTACAATAGTTGTTAGTGCTAAATTCCTAACTCAGAGAAAAAGTCCTGGCCTTTATCAAGGTACACATTATCAAGGACATACACCGACCTTGCTTGGTTCTAAATAGACAGACTTTTCAATCTTTTCCTACCATTTGAACAGCAGCAAGATCATGAGAGGCGTTAGTAACAGGATCAGGAATGGCTTCTTAAAGTTCCACCAGAGAAAGCTCTCCCAGGGAAGTCAGCAGCAACCCCTCTATCAGTTTTCTTAGGCAGGTATCTTACTTAGAATTTATAATATGTTCAGGCTGCTACAACAAAATACCATAGACTGGGTGACTTATAAACATAAAAGTCTATTTCTCACAATTCGAAGATCAAGGCATGGGCATATTTAGTGTCTGCTGAGAACCTGGTTTTTGGCAACTTCTAACTACAAACTCACACGGCAGAAGGGGGTGGACTAGCTCTTTGGGGTCTCTTTTCATAAGAGCACTGATCTGAGTCATGAAGGCAGAGACTCCCAAAGGCTCAACCTGCTAAAACCATCACTTGTAGAGTTAGGATTTCAACCAAAAATTTTGCAGAAGGGGGAGACACAAACATGCAGTCCATGGCAGAAGGAAGAGTGTGGCCTGACTCATCTATAACAATCACTTCATTCTGTTAGAGGACAGTTTGTAGAACATCTAAGAGGAATGTTCACCACATTTGAAATCAGGGAGGCAGCCTAATGGTGCTCAATGTTTCCCTATCTATCTTCATCTACAAATGTAGCATTCAGTGTCAAACAAGAACTTCCTTCTCGAGGTTACTCAGCCCCTTACTTGTCTCTAAGTTTGCATGTCTACTTATATGCATGGAGAGTCCAGATCCAGATGTCAAAAAGTTGGGTGAGGATGGGGCCCATCTTTATCATAACTGTATGTACATAGCTCCACACTCATTCTGACTACTTAAGAATTTGAGGTCTGGAGATCCTGACTTGGGGTGGAATAACTACTTATTGCAAAAATAATAATAATAATAATGAAAAGTCACCAAAGCAACAACAGATCATTTAGAATCAATGAAAGAAAAACAAGTTACAATTTTTTAACTTAAATTCTCTCAAAAATAAGTTAATAAAGACAGTGTAAAGATGTGGGCCTAATTATTAGGATAAGTGTCACACACAGACTATGGCTTCGATCAAAAATAGTTATTGGACATGGAAGGCCAGCAAACATAATTCGTCCCATTTTTGGTCTCTTGTTCCTCCATTGGATTATAAGACTTTAGAGAGAAAAGAAAGGTGGGACATTACCTTTCATATCTGTCTTCTTTCCAGAGATGAGCACAAAATAGCATTTTGCACATTACTACAAAAATGACAGCTATTATTAATAAGTGTGTTCTTTAGTCAGTGGGACATATAAGATTCTGTCACCGTTTCATCAAGACAATGCGTACATATTAGAGAGACCAAGGCAGCATATTGCAGGAGCAGTATAAGGAGTCAGAGACAGAGAGAGACCAGGGGAAGAAAGAGAAAAACAAAACATTTAAAGAAATTACTTAACTTTAGCATATACATAAGAGAAAGTTCTGCTCATTTCTCTTTTAATCCTTGATCTATTCATACTTCAAGATCAAGTCAACATGTCTTCCCCTGTGAGGTCTTCTGTCTTTGCTGTACTAACCACTCTTTCCTCTGGGCTACCATTATATCTTGCAAGGAACTCATTTATCCTGTTTATCGCCCAATTAGATTTACACCAGCTGTGAGCTCCTGAGGGGTAAGAATGCTTCATTGTCATCTCTGTGTCCCAAGAACTCAGCAGAGAAGCAGGCAACAGATAGAAGTTCAGGATTTATTTATAAGATAATGTTGAGACCACCTCCTAAACTGCCTGTTGGAATAAATGCAAAATTTGTTCCTCTTAGAAATCAGAGCTATGGTGGGGGAGCCCACTTGCTCCTTCTTTTTAACTAAACAATGTATTATTTTACCAAATATTTTTTTAAGATTTATTTTATTGTTTTTGACAGAGACAGAGGCAGACAGACACAGAGAGAGACAGAGAGAAGCAGGAGGGCCCAGAGAAGTCTCCATACGTCATCAGTTTTTCAACATGGTTTCGTTCCACACAGGTGGGTGGGAGTCGTGCAGGGCAGGAACCGGGCTTGGAGCCTTCTGCATGGGAGGCACGCCCCCTCGAGCCAGGAGCACAACTGGGGAGCAAGAACCGAACTGGGGGGCTCCCTCATGGGAAGCACACCCCAGTTCAGCATGTGGGTCCACACGGGCTGGAGCTGGGATTCGATCTTCAGTCCCCAAGGCTGCAAAGCAAGTACTTAACCTGCTGAACCATCCTGGCTGCCCCTATTTTACCAAATAATTTAATATGAATTTGATTTCCTTTTTTGACTTGAGTGTCAAGTAACTAAAGTCAAAAGTTTGTCCTAAATAAAAGTTTACCCCAGATGTAAGCAATCTAGTATAAGTAATCTGTTATTATTCCACCACTACCCCACCCTGTCTTATATTGTATCTATTCTACTATAATAATAACTTGTCATAAACAGTCTCAAGTCTATTTTGGAAAGAGGTGAGATATAATTTAAATATACAGGGGGGAGGGGTCGGTGCTGGGATGGCTCAGTTGTTAAGAGCGTACCTTGCAATCACGAGGTCAGGGGTTCAATTCCTGTGCAAACCCATGTGCTGAACTACAGTGCAACTGGTAATGGCAGGGATGGTGGTGAAGGTGCTTGCCTCCCATGAGGGAGGCCCCCCCATTTGGTTCTCACCCTGCACGGTTCCACATCCACCTGTGTGGAATGAAACCATGTCAAAGCTAATGCTGTACAACTATGGAGACTGCTCTGGCCCCTCCCCCTTCTCTTTCTCACCCCTTTAAAAAAAAACATAGAATATACAATATGAAACTAGATATGAAAGTGCTGTTTTAAAGCTGTTCTCTTTAGTTTTCTTTCTTTGTTCCTTGAATAATGTTTCCTACTTTTTAGTAGAATTCTAAACATCCATGCTCTCATTACTGCAATATCTATCCTTCTACATTTTATCTTGTCTAGTTCAGGTCTAAGTAGGAGGTATAGTCTGCTCTTCATAATTTGTTTTCTAATGTATATCCACTTGTGTGTCATATTAGTTACTGTATTTTTCTTTAAACTGTAGCTAAATTAAGCTATTATTCAAAGTAACAAGACAACCTGGTCAAGGTCTTTTCTATGTATGATATGAACACTTTAGTTAGTATAATTAAGACCCCAGAAAAATATGCCTTCCTTCCTAAGAATCTGAAATCACAGAATTTAGGAGACCTGTATTTAGATTTAGCTTTAGCATTAATTTCTTCCCTATTCTAAAACCCTTGAGGATGTATCAGTAATGTCTGGAATGATAGTTAAGGTGCTAAGCCCTTGCATAATTAATAAATAGTAACATTCATTTACATATGTATATGCAACATATGTACACATTGCTCTCTATAAAAAGAAGCTATACTGAATATCACATATAAATAGTTCTATATTAGAGTAGAATTCAAACTGTAGAGTTCAAGACTATACTTGTGTTTGCTGTAAACCTCTTAGTTAAAGATATTGTCAACATTATATTCCTTATAGTTTAAAATAGCATAGCTGCAAATATAGCTCCCAAATAATCATGCAATTTTCATCCTGTTATCCAATACAAACCTCAGTCTGGTCCAACTTATTTATATATGAGGATTTCCTATGCTTCAGTACTTAAAGCTCATTTCCCCCTCAGACACTTTTAAAATACATCTCAAGTTCATTCCTCCCCTCACTGTTATTTGCTCCCAGAAAAACACACTAGATTCCTGTGTCCTACAAGGTATACTTCAATGGCCCATCTCTTCTGCAAGGAATGCTCTGGCTATCTAGTATTTAGTAGCACAAAATGACCCATTCACGTTCTATACTTTGGTAGTGTAGAAAGAGTTCATACCTAACTTCTAAGTTCACACGGAGTAATGCATCAGCTGTGGAACAGACTACCGGTAGCTCTTTATCCAGAAGCACAAATTCTCCTTGGCTCACCTTCAGCTGGCATTTCCCAGACTCTGCATCTGGGTGGACCATATGACTAGTGCTGGCTGGTGGGCAAACATGATGTTTAACACTCTGAGGCCTGACCTTAAAATTTTTTAAATCCTTCATACAAATCTCCTTCTTTGTATTTTCCTTCTGGACACACACAGTAGACTCAACAAGGACTACACTATTCTAAGGGATGGCAGAGGTCTGTATGGAATAAAGTGCTACCCTCAGCCCCGATCGAATACTTTATATGCTATCCTTATTTCCCTGGGTCATTTCCACTTCCCTAATTGATCATAAAAATTTGTGACTATGTCAGTGCTTTCTAAAATTATCTATATAACCAATGACAATTTCCAATAACATTCATTTAACATAAGCGTACTTTAACAGAAAATGAACATTGTCTTTAAATTTGTCATAGTATTATCATTCTAGTATATGTATTCCATTATTCATAAAAATATTATAAATGTGTAATCATTGTATACAGTTCCATGCTAGTCAAAGATCATGCTAACTACATATCCACATATTTTTAAAACTAAAACAAACAATTAGCTCTTGTTTTAATGTTCACTATAAAAGAGAATGATAATGTCCAGTTTCTTCTGATTGTTGTTCCCAATAGGCGTTGTAATAAGTAATATAAAGCCAGAAGTTGGGGGGAAACAAAGCTCTCTAAGAGTCTACGAATATATTCTCAAGTCACTGAAGTTAGCACACAGTTGGTATATGAATGAGTTCATGAAACAATTATTAGCGATGATAGAAATAAAAATCATTTACTTCAGAAATCTATCTTTGTTATGGTGCCCTGTGAATATGCTCTATATTTAAGTTTCTACTTTGAGGGAGGGAATTAACACTAACTGAGTGCTTATGCTGTGCTAGGTGCTTTCCATAAATCATTGTACTTATTCTGCACAACTCTCTGAGATAGCTACTTTTACTCCCACTGCAGAGACAAAACACCTTAATGAAGAGCTCAGCTCATAAACAGAAGAGTCATGCCTGGAACCTGCACCTGCCTATTTTTTTGTACTTTCTCTCTCTAACACAGAAATACCTCCAGCGTCTCTCATCTATGTAATTTTCATGACACTTTGTACTTGAAGTGCTTTCCCTCTCTATTATAAATATCAACATGTAAGCCAAACAGTTATTATTTAATGGGTTTCTGCATGACGCTAGAAATGATAAATTTTAAGAATCACAGAAGAGATTCAATTTCATTAAAGAGGTCACATTGAATTGTGGTCAACCTTTATTGTTATGATCATTTTTTTACCTTTTTCTCTTTCTCCTCCCTGTAAATCTTAGTTTTTTGGTTTCCTGGCATCAGATTACATTGCACATTATTATAGCAACCATATAATGACCTTGCAATTAACTCCTCCATGTTCCTTAACTATTTTAGCTCCTGTCTAACATACCATCTACTTTTTCCAACATCATTCATTGTAATGAACAATGATTTAGATAGATAGATAGGTAGATAGATATTCTATGTCTACATCATCTACATCTGTATCATCTATATCTACCTATCTACTATCTATCCATCCACCCATCCATCCATCCATCTATCCGTCATCCATCATCAGCTATCATGTATCTATCAATCTATCATCTGTCAAACTATTATCTATCTATCTATCTATCTATCTATCTGTTTATCATCTGATCTTACCTAAAATTTAGCCTTTTGATTGCTTGATCTTCTTTGCTCTAAATATCTGTCCTTTATATCTCAGCCAACCAATTCCTCGGTCATTTCTAGGCCTATTCATTATGAGTAATGCCCATACTTCCATACTCTGTTTCATGCTTCCAGTTCTCTGACCATCATTTCCTACCTTTCCAGCTCATTTGCTCTAATATCTCAACTCAATCAGTTGATCCCACTAAAACCTTCAGTCAGGTGAACCAGATACATGTCAACATCCCTCAACTTCCTTTACTAGGCAAAATTACAATCCTGCTTAAACCTCTGTCTCTTGAACATCTGCACTTGTGCAGCTAAATATGCATGCAGAGACACACAACTCTGAATGACTGGACCTTAAATTCAATTTGACAAAGTGATGGAGGACACCTAAGGCTGCCCATAATCATACTATATTTCACAAGTCCATGTACCTTCTGCTATCCTAGAGGACTCATACCTTCTCCTTTCTTGTTAAATTTCAAACAGCTCTATCCTAATATTTATTCCCAGTTGATGATTTTGCATTTCTTCACTGAGAAAATTGAAGCAGGTAGAAAGAATCTCCAGAAACTCTCACAGCCACATATTTCCATCCATAAGATACTCTGCTCTCTCTCAGGTTTCTGGAGAGAAATGATATTTAATCCTTTCTAAAATCTTTTCATGTGAATGAAATTCAATTTATTATTGTGTGTCCAAGAGGCATAGAATGGAATTTATTCCATTTTTTCTGAATTACTCTTTTTTATGTAGTGGAGATGATCATCACCAGCAAACAGGTAATTTTTCTTCCATAAGAAAAAAAAAACAAAAAAACAAAACAAAAACATGAATTACTTCCAAACTAAATCCAATGCTCACTTTTCAGTTCATATCATACTTGACTTATAAACAACAAGTGCATTGTCCTTGATATATTTTCTTTACTTGGCTTCCACAACAACCCACTCTTGGTTTTCTTCTAATCACATTATTATTGCATCTCAATCTCCTCTGTTGGTTGTTCCCCTTCTTCCACACCTTTTAATGCTGGAGTTCCCTAAATCTCAGTCCTTTATGCTCTCCTCTTCTCTGTCTACATGCTGTACACTGTGACATCAATTAGCATATAACTATTAATAACACCAATAAACCCATGTCACTCACATTTACATTTCTTGTCCAGATATATCTTCTGAATTTCAAACTCATATATACAACTGCCTACCTCTCAGATCCATTAAAATGTCAAGTAGATATCTTCAAACTGACATTTCCAAAACTGAACTTCTCTTTCACCTTGTTCCTGCACACCTATCCCACTTCTTTTTTTCATTTTTCATTTAAATGGATGTCCTAGCCTTTCAGCTGTTCAAACAAAATAGTGGCTTCATATCCTAGATATGTTCCCATCTCTCATATCCGTATCCAATCCATTGCAAATCCTGTTGTTATATCTTAAAATATATCCAGAACTCAATCACTTCTCAAATTCTCCATTGCTACCACCTTGATACCAAGCCATCATGATTACTCCAATTATTACGGTAACCACCTCTTATGTGGTTTTCCTGCTTCCATCTTTGTGCACACTGTTTCAATACAATAGCCAGAGTGATCCTTATAAAATGTAAATCTGATCAAGTTTTCCTTTGCTCAAAACCCTTTGCTAGTTCCTCTTCTCAGAGGAAAACTCAAGACATTATAAGGAACAACAAAGCAATGACAACTACAAGATCAATCTCCACATTCTTTGTGATCTAATCGCTCCCCCAATGACAACCACATCGGGTGTACTTATGCTTTAAAGGCTTACACTAGTGTATCTCCCTGGAGTGTTGTCCTTCAGATAAATGCTTGCTTCGTCTCCTGAACTACATCAAGTTTTTGCTCAGATGCCACTTTCTCAACATGGACAACTCTGAGCACCTAACTAAAATATGCAACCTGACACCCTTCCTTTTTTCTCTGCTCTGTTTTCAAAAGCACTTACCATTTTCTATTATGCAAATAATGTGTGTGTGTGTGTGTGTGTGTGTGTTGTTTCCAAAATATAATCCTGATGGCTAGAAAAGTGCCAGACACATGGTAGATGCTCGGTAAATGTATAAAACAATACATGTATAAAATAGTGACATATACACTTGGTCAAACCTACACACACATACACAACTCTAAACACAACTGGAACTTTTTCTCAATAATTAAAATATGATGATCATATACATCTAAAGGATAATTAATAACTCTGTATATTGAACAACTGACTCTCAAAATTTCAAAGAACCTTAAAGGTTATAATCTAATCATCCATGCAATTTAGCTTATGATTCTTCTACATGTTTTCCCATATTAATTTTCTAGTCTATACTTAAATACTGCAGTAATGGGGGACCTTTTACATAGTTTGCAATAAGAAAATTGGAAGTCAAGGTTATATAATGCTACCTAATGTTACAAAGCAATTAAAGAAAGCTGTTAAAATCAGTAACCTGATTCCTTTGCCTACTAGAATAGTGATCTGTGTCACACTCAACTCTGAATAAAACCTTTAGTGCATTTAAATATATGTCTACTGAATAAACCAAACAAATAGTTTAATAGTTGACAATTTAAAATATTTATACAATTAAAGTCAATTTAAAAATATTATTGAGTCTGTATATATAAACAAACTTCAATAGAACTTGGAATAAAAAACTTCATTTTAAAATTGAAATTATTTTGTAAGCTTTCTCATGATAAGGCATTTACATTGACAAAATGATAGAATTAGGACATACTAGGCCTAGAAAAGGAGAATTCACAAAGAAAGTCTGAGGTAGAGAATTTCACAGGTAACTTCAAGATACCATGATTACACTATGCTCTAAGAAACTCCTTCACAATGGAAAGATGAAGACAAGAATGAACACAAGAAAAGTCATAATTTAGATAAAGAAATGCCTTTAAAGATTTTCCTCCCAAAGTAACTAAGGCAAATACTGATTACATAACTGAGAAAAGCAGCTGTACTTTCTACTACTAGGTGAGTAGAAAGAACTACTGTAAAGAAACAAAACCCCAGTGCTACACTTGAATTGTGAAAGTTTTTCATACTTAAATTCTGTTTTGGACTTCTGCTCAGTGTAGCGCACAATACAAATGAATAAAAAAGCAATAAAATAATAAGAGACAATGAAATATTCATAACTAGGAAGCCTAAAGACAACATAGCAATCATGAATACCAAACTCTAAGTGCTCACTGGTATCATTAAACTCTTCAAATTTCAAAAGATTATCCTAATAGAGTTATCTGGTGTAAAGAAGTTATCTTTAATGGATAAAAGGACAATTGTTATTACTGTGGGACTCTTACATGTAAAACAGCTTGACATTTTTGATTCCCCACGTCGGCATATCGTTTCAAATAAACTTTATTCTGTGCAGCTCAATAAAAACTTTTAAAACTTCAAGTGAGTACTGTTTCTCAAAATTGTTTCTCAGAAAGACTAAGTTCTTGATACAATGTCAGGAAATAGAAAACCTTTGTTCTCAAAACAATGAACCCAATTTATTAAAGCTTTGTAAACTAACTCTCATTGAGTACTTTTCCTCCAAAAGCTTTCTACACTTGTGGTCTTGTTCTGTCATTACCTATATACTATATATGCATGCGTTATCTTGCGTATGTACTTTTTTATGCATGCATACGCATTAGTTTCTTGGGCCTGGAATTTAAAGCTATGAAAATGTGACTTTAGAATGGAAAGGGAATAGTGGTAATATAGTCCAACCTCCTGATTTTACTGTTGGAGACAGAGATGTGAACAAAATTTAGAAACCAGATCATCAACAGAACCCAGGTCTCCTCTAAACCTACGCTTTTACTGCAGTATGTTTTCTACTACCCACAATGCTTCACTGTATACACTGATAAGAGCCTCTTTAAATAATCTTCGTTAGATCATGATGTTTCATGTCACATACATGAAACCAGATTTGATGATCTTTGCTTCAGTAGATTAAAAAAAATGACTTCAACTTCAATTGCAAAAATTATTACCTGAAGGGAAATCCATTCATAATATCTTGCATGTTTTAAATTACTTATTTGTAAAGGTTCAATAAATAAAACTGCAGTGAGATTACAAGTTGAAGAAAAATAATATTATATGGTCATTCTTGTTTCAAAACTAAATCATAGACCATTATAAAGTACGTATGTATCACAGCCTGCTGTGTTAAGTATGGATCTGCATGGGAACTTATATTATTTTTGTTTTCCTTACTGTATAAATTCTACAAAAAAAAAAATGAAAGTATAGGTCAAACCAAATGCTAACTAAATTACTTGCAATGAATGCATAGTCAATCTTCTCATTTCATGCAGGAACACAAAATTTGGAGTTGCAAACAAATTTTTGTTAGAGAGAAAATAATGTCCTGGACCAGTGTTGGTTTGTTTGCTTTAATTTTAGTATATATGAGAGTTATCTATGATGCTTTCAAAACTACAGTTCTGGGATCTGTTGTCAATTTCATCCTAACCTCGCTTACTTTGAGATTTTAACGAGCATCTTAGCTAATATTTCTACACTGGGTATATCTGTACACTTAAGGGAACTTTTTTTCTCTCATTGTGTCTGCCCTTGACCATTAGTCCAATTGATTGTTTCAGAAAAGTACTCAGTTAGAGGCCAGTGGAATAACTCTTAACAGTCTCTACATATAGAACGATTTTATTGGCTCAATCAACACTTACAATTTGAATGGTCTATGCAATTATTTACCCATTTATTACATGGACAGTATTGCCCTTAACTATATCCTTATGCTAGTAAACTGCAGGAAACAGAAATATACATTTCTACCATACATGGAACCTCCCTTAAAGAAATCACAGATTCAAGCGCCAGATAGACCTTGACGAGGGACCTGGAAAAGGCTCAATCAGCATATATAACTGCAAAAAAAAAAAAAAAAATGGCACTTTCATCTTGGATGACAATGTGGACATTCTAGGGGAACTCTCAAGGGTAGGAGACTGGAATAAGAAAGCAGGGTGATTATTAACAGAATCACGGACTCTCATATTTTAAATGCCTCTATACATTATCCAGTTGAATTACCCAGTCTATCTTTAAATAAATTATTCTATATCCTTTTTAAAGATTTATTTTTATTGTTTTTTGACAGAGAGAGACAGAGAGAAGGGGAAGGGCCCAGAGCAGTCTGTATAGTTGACAGCATCAGTTTTCCATATAGTTTCACTCCACAGGTGAGCACAGGGTTGCACAGGGCAGGAACTGGGCCAGGAGCCTCTAGCATAGGCCCCGGCAAGAACTGAATTGAGGGCACACCCCAGTTCAGCATGTGGGTCTGCAGGGGCCGGAGCGGGATTCAATCCTTGGTCTCTGGGGCTGCAAAGCAAGCGCTTAGCCTGCTGAGCCATCCCAGCTTCCCCAAATTATTCTATACTCTTGATAAGAGGTTTGATGGCTTCAGGTTGACTACTTCCTATGACAAATAAACTGATGGGCATTCTTTAAAAAAAATGTAACTATGTTTATTCCACCTTAAACAACAGAGTGCAGAAAACAATAACTAGGATGTATGGTTTCAAGTTTTTGCATTAGGATGTTTTTACTTCTCAGCAATATTAGTTTGATTAAGTATTTGAGCCAAATAAGAAAAACAAAACAAAACTACAATTAAAATGAATGTAGTAATTAAACTGTGCTTCTAATGTAGTAACTTTGGAAAAGATTTACTATTAAATGGCTATCCCCACACTACTGCTGTCAAGGAAGGGAAGAAAGCAGTAAATTAAAGGAAAAACAGACAAACTGTGACTTGCTGTGAAGGACATTTATAGTTTCCTATCTGCATTACTTCTTGACACCCCATTCCACTCTCCTAGCCTTCACCACCTCCATTGGGGGAGGGCTGTGACTTCACAGGGACTTCGCAAGGTCAAGATGTTGTCTTCAAAGACTGGGAGTCATCTCCACATCTGGTGCCTGTCACATCCATTTTGGACATAATTTTACTCTGGGGGAAAAGAGTGGGGAGAAAGAGGAAAAGCTAGATTTTCTTTCTTTACTGCAGCACAGATGAAAATCTTAATGCCTGAAGAATGTATGTACTAGGAAGGCTCATGCTGTTTTAGAATGATGGGTCCTGGGGGTGATGCAAATCAATTGTTTCCATTGTTGAGCCCAATGCCTGTTAAGAGTTTTAAGATGAAGTACGGTCCCTAGCAGAGGCCAAGTGATCACAGTGAAAGCTTTGCACACTGTTACACACCAGTTTGGTGCCTCAACTGTTAGAACAAACACTAGAATATGGAAAGAAGAGGTTTTCCTCCGTGTCACTGAGTGGTTTGTTTTAGGCTCTCAGGAGGTCACCTTTACCCCTGATGTGGATTGAAGTGTGTGTCCTTCAAGTTAGGAACAATTATTATCTGCCTAGTAAGGATACATAAGTTACTGCAGAAGAGTTGATTGGTCGCTAACAAATAAGAGTAATTAGAAGAACAAGGCAGCTAGTTCTAGAGACATATGACTAAAACTATTAGAAAATCCAGCATTTTTTTTTAAAGGCATTATGAAATTAACAACCCATCTTCACTACCACCAAGAGATATTAGTTCTAACTTTTAGAATTACAATCACTCTTTCAAATGGCATCCATGCAAGTATTTCAAACTTTCTACTTTGATGCTTGAATATTCTGATATTTGGGATAACCCACTATGCTGTTCTGCCTCTTTTGTTGTTCATGTGATATAAATTCAAGAACCCCTATTTCTTCTAAGTTTAGGTTTTCTCATGTTCCCTTTAAAGAGGTGTCCCTTGTGCCAGAAAGTCAAAGTAAATGTACATGACTTAAAATGTTAAACAGATATGTTATCTCAAGAACCTAGTTTCTTTCCATCCTTATACTGCAGCAGTCAAAATTCTGATTATAATTCATGTATGTAAAATAAAAATAATTATATTTACATGACATTTAAAAATAATTTTTAAACTTACTAACAAGTTGTTAAGATCTAAAATTACATGACATGTTTTGGAAAGTTTTGGGAGATGACCCTCAGAGATTGT
Source organism: Craseonycteris thonglongyai (assembly GCA_004027555.1). Lineage (NCBI taxonomy): Eukaryota > Metazoa > Chordata > Mammalia > Chiroptera > Craseonycteridae > Craseonycteris > Craseonycteris thonglongyai. Next base: position 26,772 of record PVKE010007509.1, read on the forward strand.
CTATACATAAGATTGACCAAGTATCCCATTTTCAACAGGACAGAAAACAATGGTATTATCTCATTTCAAATGGTACATATGGTCAGCCTAGTATTACTGGGCTAAATTCAAGGTGTCAGTAGGTTGACCATAATACGGTTTGAAATGGGAGAGTTCCACTGTTTTCTGTCTTGTTTAAAATAGGACATCTGGTCAGCATACTACACATGCATAAAAAAGAAATGGAATTTTGGCAAAAGCAATTTATTTTTATAAATGTTAGTAGTTAACTCTACTGAATCCATTATCAAAATATTATTATGAATGGAATTGGCTAGTTAAAATATCTGTGTTGATCAAAATTAAAGATTAATTATAATGAGCTAAATATCAGAGAGTGAAAACTTATGCAATCAGTGGATTGTATTGTGGAAAATATATATTTAAATTATTTTCCCCAATTTTTTTTCTCAGCCTTCAAATGTGCCATTATGGCAAATGTCCTAAATACTTTATTAGAAACTGTGTTTGTTTGTTTGATTAAGGTTTTGAGATGCTTTTCTATCATGTTTTATCATCCATTTCTTCTGATGATTGACAGCCACTATCTGCAAGGTGGTGAATCTGAGAGTAAAAAGAAACTAATTCTTCATGGGACTGTGAAGACTCATTTAGATATAATTAGATCAATTAATCTGCACTTATAATAATCTCTGATTATTATAAAGTCTTCACAGTGTGAAAACAAACAATATTTAATTCTTGCCCTAAACATATGAAGAAGTCAAGAAATGAATTATAATCCCCTTTCACAGATAACAGTTCTGCAGAGCCTTAATTTTTCTTAACACATCAGAACAACATAGCTAGCAAGTGGCTGAAACAGAATCCAACCCCATCCTGTTCAATCATCAGAAAATACTACCCAGAATGCCTGTGATTAAGCTAAACTCTTGAAGATACCAAACACACGGAAGACTTTCACAACTGATCTGGATGCTTGTATTGATTTATGTAATTTAAAACTGAATGGGAAGTGAAATGATTTTGAATGTGGTAAATAAGTTGTCTTTATTACCTTCTCTAAATTTCTGTGTGCTTAGTCTCCAAAGACCATCTAGTTCTCTTTTCACTTATAAAATGATTTTATGTGAAACTTTATATAATATTGTCAGCTATTTGGTTCAATAAACTAAAGTCATTCAGAGATTAATCTCAATTTTTATTTATTTATTTTTAAGAAAGAAGAGAGGAATTTTAAACAACCAAGTAACACTGAGCTTTTATCATTTGTTTCTCTTTCGTACAACTCTCCATGTGGACATCTAGAGCAGGGTCTGTCCCTAGTTTCATGAAAGACTCCTTTAAAAGCTGCTCCAAACTGGGATGCTAGGGTATTAAACATTCAGTGAAGCATTTAAGAAAAAGTACGGAATATAAAGGCTCAATAGCCATTCATTTATACTGGAAACACTAGCAGATTTCATTAAAAACTAACTGCATTTGGGTTTCATACATTGAATAAAGAGCCTTCCAAGAAATGTCAGCCACCTCTGCCTACTTTTTCTTACTTGACATAATCAGTCTCCTCAAACCTGTTTCTCAATGTATCATTGACTCTTAAGCATGAATAAAATATATGTGGTGTGTTGCCTTATGTCTCACATTTGGCGATGCTGAAAAATTAGCTTTTTGATATGCTGCCACAGGAGTTGATCACTGGCTTAAAGTTAGGAGCATTTTAAAGATGACTCCACAAGGAGTCATTATGGTATTATAGTTATAATTTGGCGGAAGATACAGAGCTACATCTGATGTTAACTTATTGACTTTACCCTCTATTAATACAACTGCAGTCAGTGTTGGAGATAATAGTAACAACTGCAGTTGAAAAGGGACTGCATGTGGAGGAGACAGTGGTATTTAAAGTGCTAAAGGTAAAGAAAAATCAGGTAGGACTGGATCAAGAAGGCAGCCTTCACAATATTCCATCCCATAAGAGGAGGTGAGAATGGGATGAAGAAAATAAAAGTACAGAAGGAGAATAGGATGCAAATGAAATTTTAAGGAGAAACAAACAACAACAAAAAAGAGGGAGCTACCACTAGAGAGAATGGAATAATACAAGGTATTTTAATAATTTGGGAAATGTTCAGCCCAAGCAACAAGGTGATTTTTATTTTATTTTACTTAATAAATAAAATTTATTGCAAGTGTACAATTCCATAATAAATTACATGATCTATATTCACATATTGTGTGCTCATCACCTAATGTCTAGTCTCCTTCCATCATCATATATTTGACACCTTTTCTTCTTCAGTGGATGACTGGATAAAGAACATGTGGTACATATACACAATAGAATATTACTCAGCCATAAGAAAAGATGAAATCTTGCCATTTGCCACAACATGGACAGATCTTGAGATCACTACACTAAGTGAAATAAGTCAGAGTGATTTCTGAGAGTCTCTGGACTTCTTTCACTTACTTCAGATAGCTGATTATTTAGTAGGATGGCATTTTTCTTTTAACATGACAAATTCTTATATGTTCTTTCAGAAGATAAATTATAAGCTTAGTTCCTACTTTGTAATTATTGTTCATTTCTTTAGTTACTTGTGGTGTTATGAAAGCTACAACAAAGCAAAACTCTTTACTGATTATTTCTGTAAACATGATAAATACCAGCAAAATCTACCTTTCTAATCCTTCTCTCAATGACACACACATTTTGCTCTCTCTCTTCCATGCTCCCTCCCTCCCTCCCTCCCTCCCTCCCTCCCTCCTTCCCACCCTTGCTCCCTCTCTTCTCTCTCTCTTTTTCTTTTTTTCTTTTTTTTTTTTTGTAATGAAAGCACACTCCTGGTATCCAGGCCAAAGGCAAAATAATGTTTTAAAACTACCAAGATAAAAGTGTACAAAGCACTAAAAATACAAAATTTTTAAAGGAAAAAAAAAAGGACAACAAAAGACCTTTACCTTGATGCTTTTTCACTACAAATTACAATCAGAAACAATGATGAAATTATAATTAAATGTATTAATTTGCTTAAATATTACTATTTACTTCTATTAGAAGTGAGGAAGTTCAATGACACGATTAAAACATAAATCTTGAAAAAAATATTATTTTCTTAAACATTTTATGGTATTATGGTTGTGAAAATCTAGCATAATGTAAAAAGCTAAGACATAAAATAAAAAATTTCACACAAAATTATACAAAATAAAATTTACTTAAAGAGACTGTTTTCAACTTACTTTTCTTTATTTTTTTTAATCTTCAGATCAGTTTAAAATCTGTTCATCCCTCATTCAATTTCAGTGAGGTTTGTATTTGGATCTTATATAGTTAACACCATCAATGCTTTATAATCTATTTCTTAAATCCTTTCTGAGGTGCTGAAAGCATTGTGCTTTATTTGGAAACCATAGCATAAAAAAATAATGAAATAGCCAAATACCTACACATATTAATTTATCTGCACTTACATGATTGTTCGATCACTTTTCACATTCTAAAATGGAACTCTTCCATCATTTTTCATGAGTCTACAGCCACAATTTCTTATGCTTTTTTTTGTTTGTTTTTAGTATCAGGAGCTTTTGTGTTTCAGTTTGATGAAAAAGTCTATACTGAGAACAGTAATGTTAGTAAACACTTACTGATTTTTTTTTTTCATGTGTCAGGCACCCTTCTAAGTATGTAAAATAGATGGACTCATTTTGTCCTTGTAACATCCATCTAGAATAGGTATTTGACAATTCTCATTTTATAAAGGAAGATACTGTCACATGAAAAGCTTAAGCAACTTGCCCAGTGAGTGGGGAGCTGGGGTTTCAATCCAAGCTGTAGAGATCTAGACACTGGATCAATATACTCACTCTGCATATCTTGTTTTACTTATAGCAAAACAAAAGAAACTAACAAATAAAAGATCAATTCTCAGTGGTGAATATTAATGGAGCATTTCATTCTATTTAATAATCTAGAGATATAAAATAAATTATAATATATCCTAGTTTTACAATCAGAAATAATTATAAAAAACATAGTTTCTGGACAAATTGGCAGCACAGTCAGCGAGCATTTTACACATTTGTCTAAAATTCAAAAATAGCTGGACTCTTTTAAATGAATGTTTAATTGTAGAGAGAACTTCCTTCACAGCCTACACACAATCCATTATTGGACCAGTACAAAGATAGTTTGAAATATTTTTATCAAATCACTGCAAATGTTGGAGCTCAGAGTAGTTCATTCATTGTTAAAAAGTAGTTGAAAAGCAGAGGTTAGTTCAGAAATGAGAAAATGACAAGAAAAAGATATATGTCTTCATTTTATTTGACAATAATCTTCCATTTTTTATTAGGAAAAGCAGGAATTCTTTCCTTTAAAATTCATCAAAATTTTTAATTAAATTTATTGGGGTGATATTGGTTAGTAAAATGACATAGGTTCCAGGTATACAATTTATCATTACATCGTCTATATATTGCATTGTGTGCTCACCATCGAGTCAGTTTTCCTTCCATTGCCATGTATTTGATGTCCCCTCCCTCCTCTACCCCCCACCACTTACCCTCAGGTAACCATTAAACTATTGTCTGTGTCCATGAAGTTTTATTTCTTTGTTGCTTTCAGTTTTATATCCCACATATGAGTGAAGTAATATGGCTCTTCACTTTTTCTGTCTGACTTATTTCGCTTAGCATGGTGATCTCAAGATACACTAAATTTAGAATTTTCATAAAAGCAGCATCAGAATAAACTCTTGGAAGATTCAGCTTAATTTTTAAATAGCAAAGAAAATTCATATTAAGGTTCTGAATCATAAAGTATATGTGGGTATAAATACATACTAAGCTAGTTATATTTTCATTATCCTGTAGTCTCATCTCACCACATAAAATAAATGATATTATTTTATTTTCCTGACAGTAGATTGCAGTAGCTGGGCATTTAGCTAGATTAAGGGGATTCATAACTGAATTAAGACAGGGCAAATAAGTTACCAATTAAGCAATGTCTAGAGAGATATTTTTATGCCTTTTCCCAAATAACTTTAGTGAGATAAAAACACGATGTTAAAAAGTGTTGAAAGTTGAGGTTTACAAACGGTAAATGCATACTTACTAAAGTATCATCTGTTAACTCACATAATTTACATGATAAAGAATATATAATGAAAACAAATTTGAATGTCTACTTAAGACTCTTGACGCTTGAGGGAAAACACTGTAGTATGCTATGCTTCTTATACATAGGCTCAGAAAATCATTTTTGTATTTTATAGCTGAGAACCAAAATGTGAAAAAGAAAGATAAGCAACCTATGGATTATTAAGTTACCATATTTCTGATAATATTTTCCTACCTTTCTTTAGTGTTAAGATACATTTTATGTCCTAGTTTACTCCCTTACTCACTTATTCATGCATGCATTTATTCATTATTTAAGATAAAATGTCTCCTCTTCAGGCTGTAATTCAACATATCCATGTATTTACAGCACATACCTTAATCATGCTATCATTGAAAATACACAATCCTGGTTCTATTCCCAGCTTTATTATTTGCTACTATATGGCTGCTGGCAAATTACTTTATCTCTATAACCACCAGTTTCCTCACATACAAAGTGAGAATAACAATAGTATCTACTCAGGGTGGTTCTAAAAATTAAATATGAGTGCACAGAGTCTAGCACAAAAGTAGTGTTCAGTAAGTATTGCCAAATACTGAGTAAAGAATTAGTAATAAATTGGACTACCTAAGCACTTAGGACATCTTTTTATGACATCTCATAAGAGCTCTGTTGCACTCTATGGAATTAAGTAAGAAACAGAAACTATCAACAAAAACCGAGCTACTGAAAGATGCTATCACCAAGTCCTGGTTGAAAAGTCCACGTTACACAAATATAATAAAATCACATTGGGGAGGCTGGGATGGTTCAGTGAGTTAAACACTCGCTTTGCAGCCCTGAGGACCGAGGATCGAATCCCAGCCCTGGCCTGTGCAGACCCATATGCTGAATTGGGGTGTGCTCCCCAGCTCAGTTCCTGCCCTGGGCAGACTTCACCCACCTGTGTGGAACCAAACCATGTCGAAAACTGATGACATGCAACTATGGAGACTGCTGTGGACCCTCCCCCTTCTCTCTCTCTGTCTCTGTCTCCCTCTGTCAAAAACAAAAAAAAATAAATTAAAAAAATAATAAATCACCACGCTAGTAGCAGGCAGAATAACCGCAGGAAGTAACTAACAAAAATCAAATTATGTCTTGGTAAGTGATTATGTCCTAGACAACGGTAGGTGCTCAACATTGAGTCTGTTGATTTGAGACACAGTTGCTCAAACTCAACCAAGGAAGACAGGACTAAGTGGGAAGCTGATCATGTGATGTAATAGATATTTTCACCAAGGTTCATATTATAACTCAATGAAAAATAAACTGACAGTGATTGTCTCCACTAGGTATTTTCAAAGTCTATTTGCATCTTTTCTATTCTTTCATGATCCAAACAGATTTGAGTATTTACAAGGAAACTATAAAGGTCCAATAGCATCTTATGTGTCTCCATTTAGAACTGATTATTTCCTACAATTTTATTAATCCATAAATTTCTTTAGCTGCTATCCCCCTTTTTTTATGGTTTTTTGACAGAGACAGAGAGAAAGAGGAGGTCCCAAGCAGTCTCCAGAGTTGCACATCATCAGTTTTTGACATGGTTTCATTCCACACAGGTGGAACGGGGCTGTACAGGGCGGGAACCAGGGCAGGGGGCCTCTCACATGGGAGGCACGCCCTGGGTAGGAACTGAACTGGGGGCCTCCCACATGAGAAGCTTGCCCCAACAGGAACTGAACTGGAGAACACCCCAGTTCAGCATATGGGTTTGCATGGGCTGGAGACAAGATTCGATCCTCAGACCGTGGGTTGTAAGACAAGAGCTCAACCCACTGAACCATCTTGGCATCCCCAATTGCTGCCCCTTGGGATTGATTCTAGGAAACGTTTTCTCTGTAGCCTTGAAACAGTGAATCCTCCTATTTTACAGTTTGGGGAGAGTAACTCTTGATACAGGAAGAGAGGAAAATGAAACTATAAATATTAACTATATGTAAGATAAGTGTGAAGACGAAAACATTCACAAACATTCTGAATTTAATGATAATTAAGGTTTCCTCCTAGAGTGATGTGTAAAAACTCATATTGGCACATCTACATGTTAAAGATTAAAGGCAGTTCCTGAGTAATCCTATTGCAATTTCTAAAGATCTTTTATGCCATTATGTCACCATGGGTCATCATATTCAAATTCATACCCTTAATTCTAGAAGGTAAAGTGCCAGACAAGTCATGCACTAGATTTTCTTTATCTTTTCTCCTTCTGAGCCTACACTTAAGTAATTTAGTGAGCCTTGTAGGGTGCATATTTTGTGGCAATGAGGAAGAGAGATTTATTATCAACAGAGTAACATTTTCAATAGGAAAAAATGATATTTTTTCTCTACTGAAAATGTTACTCTGTTTATAAAAATGATATTTTTTCCTTCCTATCACTGAACACAATTGTCACTAAGGATTTACTGATATAAGTATTTAATTTTGTTTTCTACCCTCACCGTCTCAGCTAAGCTAGGCATTAAGGCAGCTGGGTAGGCTTACTTTGGTCCCTAACATATGTCAATCATGCAGTTCAGTACCTGGCGTTCATTCATTCATGGGTGTTTATAGAATACCTGTTACTTTGTAGTCACAGTTAGTGATGTAGTGTATAACACAGCAATCAAAAGAAACCATGTTATTGCTTTCCTGCTGTTCACATTCTTGTAGGCAAGACAGAAGATACACAAACGCATGGGTTCCCAACACATATTTGTAAGACATATGAAAGAACTAACTGAAAAAATGTTTCTGACATATAAGTTTATATCCCTATTCTGATGAAATCTGATTATAATTATTGGTACAACTTGAAGAGTTCTTCTAATTCTCCATTTTAAAGACAAATGTATTTTCCCTGTAATAGGTTATCGATTATTCTTGACTTTAATTCTGTAACTATACATACACATGGATGTTTAGGCGCATATATGCATATTGTAATTGAACCAAGTCACTTAAGAAATAGATGTGACCATAATATAGAATCATGTTGGAATATTTTCTTATAATCAAGTCAGAAATTTACACTTTCTTTTATCCAGAAGTCCACAATCAAATATAAAAAGTGCCATTTTTCTACTTTACTCTGTCATAAAGTAATAAAACATTTACTAGTGAACTATACTAAAAAGGCTACATTCAATTTATCAGAGAGCTCTTCTCAGGCAGTTCAAAAGAAGAGGTGACATCTCTGAACAGATGTCCCGCATCAGTTTTTCCTCATCAAGGAAGTGCATCTTTAATACATGAAAAAAAAAAGTCATATACTTACTCAATATAAATTTTTAAATTTATATACAAATAATGTTTTAATAATATATTAACTTAAAACAAAACATGCACAGAGAGGCTTTCATTTATAAGTTTTTATGTGAGCCCAACCACATGGTCTTTATCAAATGGATGTCTTTAAAGAAATCAATATGTACAATTAAGAAAAAACTTTGAAAACCAGGGTTCTTAATTTTACTGATAATTGAACTGTTATTCTTCTGCCCCTGGCTTTGATGTAAGCTTTCTTTTTCTGCTGTGAGAACTGGGATCCTTTATCAGCCAAGGTCAACACACATCCCAGAACATCTCACCGTCATCGCCATAACATTGATATTAATCTCCCTTAATCCCACACCACACTGACACCGTTATTTTCAAATGGCTGATTCTATTTTTGAAAACAGTTTTTCTTCCAAGTCCTTATTTTAACCTACTAATTAAAGTCATTGTACTGATCAATCACCTGCTTCAGAACTCTGTTTTATTTATCATTACAAATCAGAAAATCACATTGATAACAGAAGATTACTTTTAGTAATATCTAGAATGTAGTGTAAAATTTTCAGTTTAGTGGCACTAGACAAAAAGCCAAGTACCTCATTGATCCAACACCTAAAAATCACTTATTGGAACAAATTATTCTTCCTCTAGAAACAAAGCTAATATATATCCTGCCAATAATATTACTGAGTTTTACTTGAGACATAAAAAATATTAACAATGAACTAGCAAAGAGATGGGTGGCAACTTTCATTGTTACAATGACCTAATGCCCAGAGAACAGGACCCAGAAATTTCCTGTATGTCAGATGATCCAGTGGCAAAATTAAAAATAAATATTTTCTTTCTTCAATGGACAAAATGGCTGAAGTATACACAACATCATACTTAAACTCTGAAAGACTAGAATAACAATCTCAAGATAAACAAGTTACATTATAATAACTAGAAACATTGTTGTTTGCTTTATGAACTGTTTTAAAATTCTCTAAACTTGAACACATGATATATGATAGGTCACACAAAGAGCTACGGATAATGAAAAGGATTTGGATTGTGTCCAAATCCTGAGATAACGCGATGTGTTACTGCATGTGAGGCATTTAATACCCATGGTAAAGGAAGGGATCTAGAACAACTGAGTGTTAATTCCTTTATATTTCTAAAACCTTTAACCCATTGAATAAAGGTAGCTTATAGTTGAGATAAAAAAAATAGTATTCTGAACTAGATTATGTTATGTACTATTCATTTCAATTATGCTTTTTTAAAAGATTTTTTTCACTATAATATTGATTTATTTCACCTGAAATCAAGTTTTCATTACTTAGAAACAAAAATTAATTAATAGCAAAATGAAGATTTTAGATTGTGTCTCACACTGGTTTATGATAAATAGGGTAGTTGGTTCCCAGAGAAGTAAAGATTCTTTGCCTAGTTATGATGTTGAAAATTTTAAGAATGACCAATTAAATAACATAGAACAATTAATCTGCAACAACCCCATTATCATGAATTTCCTCCTCTCATTTCTAGTTCCTTTTTCCAGGAGTTCATTACTCACAGATATTCCAGATGTTTTATAATAGCTTCTCTTTAGGATCATAGAGAAATGTCATACAATGGGTTAGGTCCCAAAACCGTATAGTGTGGATTAAACCATTCCGTTAGCCTTCTTATTTTTGTGTGTGTTTTTTATTATTAACCAAATTATTTTTTCCCCACTTCTTCATCTCTTATATATATATATATCTTCTTTCAGCTCAAAAAATATTCTTAAAATGTTTATTGTACTCATTTGTTCAAACTCAACTTGTAATTTATAGTTCTGAAAATATACATCTCACAAAAAAGCATATTTGGCATACCCAAAATGAAAACACAAATCTTCACAGTTGTCTGTGTTGCTTGACATATATCTACTGCTTGCTTTGTTTTATTTTAATTTTAGTCATTAATTTTTAGATCTATAGTCAGCGTGCGCTTTATTAATTGTATGTTTTCAAGTTTTAAAATATACATTTCAGTGACTGTATCTATGTTAACTCATTTTACACATTCTTTTCCATATTACTAGTAATGACCTTTCAACAGCACTGATAATAATTAGAGAGGGAAAAAAACAAACAAACATGGAATGGAAGGGAGTACTGATTATGGGAGGAGCAAAATGACTTAATCTCCCCATTTCTGCTGAGTAAATGTCTTGCTCTCAATACTCAATAATCATTTTGTATCAATACAAGCAGTCATTAAAACTGTCTGAGTTTTCGATATACCCGGTACTTTCTATACAAATTCTGCATCTTTACCAGACACCCTCTCTGCATCCCTAGAAAACACACACATTCCATTTTTAATAAAGCACACACAAGCACATGTACACAACACACACATGAATAAAATGGTTTGATAAAGCCATATATCTTTAAAGTAACTATGTAGTAATATGTTCAGAATTGCTCCTCTTTGGTCCATCCTCACTGATATGAAAATGGCACTTATTAAAATTTAAAACTGTGTGTCCATATTATTCTCCTGATTTAAAACACTGGCATCTCTCAATGTCTAACCAAAAAAATTTAAATTAAAAAAAACAACAAATCATTAAGTTGCATATTAAAGCTCAATACACCCTTCACAATCTGACACTGCGGGCCTTTCTCACCCTACAGGACTTTCTTCTATATGTGCTGCTTTCCACACAGACTGTATATTGCCTCCAATACGTTACCATATTTATCATTTAATGCTTATGGATCTTTGAACTTATTCTTCTCTAATGCCATAGGAAGCATGAAAGAGCAAATGTGCAGGACATAACTGGAACATCAGACAGCACATGTGATGAAAGGGTCTAGAAAGAAAAGTCAAAAAATGAAAGAACAAGTGTTGGGGAGCAGCACATTCCCTGCTAAGCGCTTAATGCTGTAATTCCATGTATATAATTTTTATCTCAATCTGAATTATTTTTTAATATTTATTTTATTATTTGCTGGAAGGTGAGAGAGAGAAAGAGGGGGGGAGAGAGAGAGAGAGAGAGAGAGAGAGAGAAGGGGGAAGGCCCAAAGCAATCTCCATAGTTGTACATCATTAGTTGTGACATGGTTTCATTCCACACAGGTGGATGCGAGGCCATGCAGGACAGGAACTGAACTGGGGGCCTCCCACATGGGAGGTGAGAACCTTCACCGCTGTGCCATCCCAGCAATTACTGGTTGCACCACAGTTCAGCATACACATTTGCAAGGGCCAGAGTCAGGAATCAAATGCCAGGCCCCGTGATTGAGAGACAAGAGCTCAACTGTATTGTTAATAGTTTTAACGATAGGATAAAACCAAATACCATTCAAATTTAAAAAGGGGACAATAAAATTTTCAATACACAAAGCATAATAACAACATAAAAATAAAGACTTTAGACACATGATGTTTGAAATAATGAATTTCCTAACAATCAAAGCACCCTAATATGCACAAAAAAACCCCACAGATAGATAATCATGTATGTAATAATATTTACATATTTGTCTTAATCACATAAATGCTAATAAACTACCATTTTCCAATGCAGTAAATCTACACTTATCACTTGTCCTGTGATTGCTAGTTTACTTCTTAGTATTCCCTGCTAAATTAAAAGAGTGGAAAACTAGACGGTGTCCTTTTAATGATACCTAGGAAACAAACATCTCTTCAGTGAATTAACTAATGACTGCTTGAATACATGAACAAAAATAATAGCTTTAATGGTAGGAAGGTGTTATGGATCAGGGATTCTCACAGGCCCACTGAACATGTCTTTATTTATTCATAAAATATTTTGTTACAAATACCTAACATCTCCCCAGATCCTTTAGCCTTAAGATACCCCAAAATGAACTTCTCTTCAACAAACCTGCTGACCTCACATTCTTTGTCTTGTTCTACACCTGAGTCCATCAACCAGGAAGCCAGCACCTTCCTCCAAGCTCCATGCTGATTTTCTATCACTTACACTACCCTTCTTTTTCCCCTTTCTAAATGCATCTCTCTCCTTTAAGACATCTTCACTCTCATTCACTTCATTTTTAAGCCATTACCATAAACTCTTAATTGGCTTTTCTGCTTCCATTTCAATCCATTTCAATCAATGTTTCAAGTGTGGTCACGTGATTACTCCTTGACCTACATTTCCTTAGTGAGTCCCGTCTCTGACAGGACAGAATCAGGTTCTTTTGTACAACAAAGAGGCACTTTCCTAATTTGTCACCTATGTGGCTTCACCCCAGCTGCACTATAAGCTTCCTACATACCCTGAACCACGTAGACACACCAAATTCTCACACTTCTAGGTTTGCATCTTTCTAATCTTGAACACCAGGCATTGTCATCTTCGTTCGGCCAGGCCAGACGAAACAGACACTTCCTTGGTGAGTCTTTCCTTAATTCCCTGCTTTCCTTTGTAATACCCCCGCATTGCCACATGGTCCACTATCACACTTATCTTACCTTTTTACAGGTGGGCCAACTCCTATGTATCTCCAGTGCCTGGCATGTATCTCCGTTCTAAAAATATTCGATGTTCATAATTATATAAGTGGCATCAACTGACAAAGCAGCTGAATGTGGTACTGAACAACTCGATGAATTTTAATTTCAGTATATTTCTTGTTCAATTCATAGCCTCAACTAATAAATGCCCTTTCATATTTAATGCTGCAATATTGAAATTTACAAGAAAAAGAGACATATTTGATCAGAGTAAATATGTTTCTCATACCTACTTATATCTGGTCATTGTCCTGGCTCAGTTCTGAAAGCCCTTTGAATTCCCTAAGTGTGGAGAGTGACATAGGTATTTTTGTGATGTTGATGAGGTGACTCATTATGACCTACCTTTAAAGCAAAGAGAAAATTTGCTTCTATGTTCCATTCATGGTCTATTTCTTGGTCAATATTTTGAAAAGCTTATCTACCTTATGAAGAAGTTTAAAGGCCCAGAACATGTACCTGATGTTAATAAGAAAGTCTATGATGATGGAAAGAAAGCTGACTGGGTGGTGAACACATAATATAACATATATGAAGTACTGTAAAGTTGTACACCTGGAACCTATGTAATTTTTACTAACCAATGTTATCCCAATAAATCTAACAATAAAAAAATAGAAAGTTTATCCTAATGTATGAAGCATATGGAATAGAAGAGTGAATATGAGGTCTGTGTTCTGTTTTGGGCTTAGATATTTTTGTTTAAGAGAAGTGTAATGTGTTACTGCCTATTACTATTCTACTTTAAAAACAAAAATATCTCTATAGCAATTCTCTTGTTACTCCGTGGTGATTTTGGAGGAATGCCTGAGATTATATTTAAAGCACTAAAAAGTATGAACAAGACAGAAGAGCAAACTTAAGGTTCATTCAGGAAAAAAAGTGATAGAATCATCTATAGTAACTAGGTTAATGGAAGGGAATCAGGCTCAAAAAATACAAAACTAAATGCTTTATGCTTTCATGTATTGATAGCAATGCTTTGGGGAAGAAAAGGGCTGAAAAATAGTGGGTGAAAGGAAATCTAAGATAATCTATTGAACAGCAATGATAATAAGCATAAAATTCTCTTAAATTATAGTTTAATAATTTAGAATATAATCTTTACAAAACTGAAGATTACCATATGTTGACATAGGTTAGCTTGTTTACTTTCTAGACTGCTATGAGAATAGTAGTCATGATTTGTTTGTTTACTTTTAAATGTTTAAAGCCTGTCTCAAAAAAGAATACAAATTTGTTGAAAGCCATTTTTTGAATCAGGTATGTTAGAGCACTGACTATGAATTTACTTGTTTAGATTGATTAAAAGTATTTTCCTGCTCCTCATGATGCAAAGCATAAAAGAGTCTTGACACACTAAAAACTTTACATATACCAAAGAAAGAAGAACTTTCTCATCAGCTTTTATTTGGTTCTCAACCTTTGGGTTTAGACCAGCAGGGAGTTAGTTCAAGGCATTTTTAAAGCCAATGAGCAGTTGGTGTTTCCATCAGAGTACATACATCTATTGCATGAACACAAGTTGTGTTGATGTTATGATTAAATTTAAAGTATTATAAAATTATTAATATAGCATGTGTTGACCTTCATCAACAAGAGAATCTGTCATCATTCATAGAGTCAGTGAAAGTAACTGATGTTATTTCTGAAAGAGATGAGGACGGTGATCTATCTAGAACAACCAAATCAACTTTTATATTGAATCATCCCTTGACTTTCCTTCCTATGGCATCGCTATATAATTTGTACAGTTAGACTTCACAATCTTTAGTCAACTCACTACACTGAACTCCTAATTTACTCTTCAGTTGTTTTCTCTTGTGTTCTAATTCTAGTACAGGCGCTAATTTTAGATGGCAGAACTTAAGTCACTCACATTTTCTGGGTCTCAACAATAAAGTAGGAAAGTAGGAGTTCCTCTAAAGTTCTTTACAAATCTAACATTGCCCAACGCGCACATTGTTCAGTACAGCCCTCACACATTAGTGTCTGCAGTGGCCGATCACATAGCAGGGGCTTAGGGAATGCTTGTTTAATTAATATGGCGTACCATTTACTACTTTATCCATCTACAATGACTGCAGGAAGATGGTGTTTCTTAAAATTTTTTATAAAGCTAATGGCTGAAACATGTCAGAACTCTCTCCAACTGATTGATTTGAAATCACTGGTTTCGTACGCTTCTCATAAAACTGTGGGATTTTACAGCTGAGGAAACAATAACGAGTACATTTGATTACACATGCACAGTGGCAATAATCTCCAAGGACAACTTTATTTCTGGAGCCATGTACTATAATCTCAACCAAATCCTAGATTCACACAAATCAAATTAGGGTGAAGTTTAAAGATGAAAACCAGTCGGTCTCATTTTGCAACACTCTAAACCTGTCTTTAAAGCTTTGGTAACTTTCAACTTGCAAGTAGTATTAGAACCAAATATTGGAGATGGTATTTTTAATTAGAGTGAGATGTTCTCAGTAAAAGATACACAATTCATGCCATACATAGCTAAATGCAGAAGGAAAGCATAATGCATTCCTGTTTAAAAAGAAGAATGTAATTACAAGTACACAAACTTGCTGTGTTAGACAAGTACGACATATATACTTTGTGGTTGAAATATCTTAAAGTAGCAGTGTCCAACCTTTTGGTTTCCCTGGGCCAAAATGGAAGAAGAACTATCTTGGGCCACACATAAAATGGAGTAACACTACCAATAATTGATGAGCTAAAAAAAAAGTTTGTAAAGAAATCTCATAATGTTTTAAGAATTTGTGTTGGGCCTCATTCAAAGCCATCCTGGGCCACAGCATGGACTTTTATCTATCTTAATGGTTAATGAAATATTATAAAAATAACCTAATTTACAACTGATGCATCTTTTAGATGATTTGATGCCATGTTTTGATGGTTTTACTTTTGTCAAAACATTTACCATTCAACATGAATGATATTTATTTAGATTTAGATTAATTTAGATTAATTTAGAGTAATTTAGATTAATGTAAAATATTCCTATTAGTTTATTATAGAAGTTTATATACCTGGAAACAATGTAATTGATATTACTTAATGTCACCCCAATAAATTTAACAACAAAAAAGAAGTTTATAATATTTCTGTTCAAGAAAACTTTGACTAAGAAATGGTTTATAAAAGTAATCTGCAGTTAGTATGTCATGATCTAATGTTTTTAAAATCCTGAATATCAAGCACAATAATTCAGTATAATAAAAAGCTATCCTATTTCTTTGCCAAATAAAAAGCATTACCTATAAGCATTTTTTTTATTGGAAGTACACTTACCATGAGATTGACTCTTGAGACAAACTTTTAAGTGTATAATACACTACTGTTAATTAGAGGCACTAGTTCTTCATAGTAACCAGAATACTAGCCAATACATCTGCATGATTTGAAAATATCTTGTCAAATGTACACCTAAAATTTATATTAATGCCTTCGGCAGTTGCTTAATCATCTCACTGAAAGAAAAAATATCTTCGAATCTTCACACCAGACTTCGCATGTAGAAACAAGACCTTCATACAAGTACGGTGCTGAATGCTCCAAAAGTCTAGGTGAAATAAGTTATTTCAAAAATGAGTTTTGATTTAAATGTAAACTCGAGGTAGTTATGAAAAACATTAGAGGAAATTGGAAAGACCTTGTTAAAATAATTGAGCTTACAGAAGCAGTGATAAGAATGTAAATCTGAAAATTGCTTCTGCATCACATAGCTGGCTCAATAATCCTAGAAGTGAAATCATTTTTCTTTCTCTCAAAGCAAAATTGAAATTTTAATAGGTGCCAAGAAAAGTGGTTTGGGACCAGAAGCACCTGGATTTCCATGTCTTGTAAGATGCATTCAGGCAGATAAAAAAGTATGGTTTTACCTTTCAAGTTTCTAAAACTGGAGATATTTTTAGTTTTCTTTAATGGTGTATTATGACTTTATCAACCATGGACATATTTACATTTTTGGAATAAACAAACAGTAATTCCAAATTTCCCCCTTGGAGCAATCAATATAAACTAATTGTTGGTGTTTTTATGCTTTAAAAAAAATATATTTTTCTTCCTTGTGTTTCAGGGAGTGCCTATTCCTGGCAGAGGAGTGGAATTTTGATGCATCTACAAAAGCTCTGCTTTGACAATGTTACCTAATGATTTAATCACCTTCAATTTTCAATAGTTCACAGTGGCTACATTTCTTAGTCTGATGCAGAACAGTTGATAGAACAGGCACATTCAGCAACTATAATAACTGTGACAACAAGAGAAGAAATTACACAAAGATACTGGCAGGCCGTGTGGTATCGGCGAGGTTCTTTGGGTTTAAGAAAGCTCATGTAAGCTTTAAGCACTGTTGTTCATAGGAGCAAAGTAAAAAGCACTTGAGATACATAGACACAGTGAGTAGCAGTTGATTAGAAAAATTGGATAGGCTCATGCACACATGTATCATTGAAGAAGTAGTAAAAGATTAACAGTCTTAAAGGGTTCAGAATTCTGGACAGTTCTAGAAAAAACAATATTTCTATTATTTCTCCCAAACAATTCCAGGAGATGATACCGGTATTAGCAGATTCTGTTCTGTGTACCCAACTACCCACTTCTGCTGATGAACCTGCCACACATTCTCCTCTGATTAAAACTTCGCCAGCATGTCGTATAGATGCTGAGATATTCTCACATTCTATTGTACTTCCTTACTCTTTGATTATCAAGTAGTTAAATGACTTCTCTAGTTGGTTTTTCTCATCTTATAAACTATTGATTTGGCAGTCCTAAATCTCAGTAGTAATTTTCCAGGTTTTGTTGAACCCACCTAATTTCCAATGTGTTGAGAAAATTTTTCCACGGCAAATATGGTAAAATCCCAACATTTACTAATATGTCATCCCTCTAGAACGTTACCAGACCTAGCAAACAACTGCCAAGTTCCCCTAAGGAAAATCCCACACATATACACAGCCACTGCTATACAAAATGTTTAAGCATGACAATTCACATAATCCATTTTGTCCAACTCCGAGAGACCAAAAGTTCATCTGTGCTATGGTCACTTATCAGTAGTGAATTGCTAGTTGGCAACCTAGGTAAGTTCTGTCCAAAGAACAAAGCAACAATATTTTGAGCTCTAGCTCACTACTTATAACATCAAGTCAAAAATGAATGAACACAGTTTTTATAAAGTGCAATGATGTAGCATCAAGGGAAAGTAAACATATCCCTGCTTTATTTTTATTTTATTTTTTTATTAATTGTTAAAGTTATTTGGGCTACATTGGTTGTTAAAAATTATACAGGTTCCAGCTGTGTAATTCTACAACACATCATGTGTATATTGCCTTGTGTGCTCACCACCCAGAGTCAGTTCTCTCTCCATCATCATATATGTTTTATTTTTAAACTGTAGCTGTCCTGATCACTGCTCTTTCTCTTAGTATTAATAGTTTGATTTTTATTTCTAGGGAAAGGAGCTTTATCTAAGAATATGTAGCAGCAGTTTCTATATCCATATTTATTCTTCTTAGATATGTAAGGTCAGATAGCATCTGTTAACAATTTCTAAGATTCTTTTTCTTCCAGTTACTTAGGGAGAGAGCATCATGAAATTCATTGGTCACAGCAGGAAGTTATTTTGTTGCTCTTCACCAATATTTGCTGCTTCTCAGTCAGCTTACAAATTAGAAGAGGCTATTGGTAACAATAAATGCCTCTTTAGAGTAGTAATAAATTTATAGAAGATGAACTATAGGAGCCCTCAAAAAGCCTGGAGAATAAAAAACTTGTTCGGATTGATAAATCCATTTGTTTTCCAGTGAGTAGAACATCACAAAGATAAGAATTATAAATGTATTGTTATACCTCCCAAATTGTGGAATGTTAAATAACCTACATAGTACTTATGGTAAGAAAACCTAAGAACTATTATTTTGGAAGAAAATTGAGCTTTTGTTGATTCATTCTTTTAATCACTTTTAAAACATAATTTTAAATCAATCATTTAGCCTTGAAAATTCACCCAGATTTTAGTTCACATTTGTTTATTTACCTAAAATACCTAATATGGTAATAATTATCTAATTTTTAAGGTGACTATAAGCATAGTTTTAAATGTCACCTAATAATTTACCTAACAAATAATGTATATGAACATGCAAGGGAAAGAGAAATTATAAGTATTACACTAAATATAGTCATTGTCATTTAAAATATCATCAAAATCATATCCTACTATTAGATATTCATGTCCAGAAATACTTCAAGAGTTAAACACAGTATGTGTATGTGTGTGTGGGTATATATACACATATATATGTGTGTGTGTGTGTGTATGTGTGTGTGTATATGCATATATGTATATAAAACAAATATGTGTATATATATATATATATATACATTTATATTAAAACAAATATCCAAAGGCCAATGGTTCAATATAAAATAAACTGCTATGAGATGCCAGACTCACAGTTTAATGCATACATTTTCTTTCGATTTAAAGATTTATACACTCTGAAATGTATACCACCATCACTGGATCTTAGTGATCTCTTTACTCCCAAGTTGAAGCTAGTCACTAAGTCCAAAAATATGAAGTGGTAAAGAAACAAACAAAAAAAATCCCAAGAAACAAAAACTGTGATCATAGAAAAACCACAAGTCACTCAATGTCTCACTGCTGGAGTTTTCCTACTTTTGCAACAATAGTTTAGGGCCATGACACTCACAACATGGTAGGAGATATTACCAGGGGGAATAATGACTCTCACATCTATCTGGGGGCTTCAGGGGCCATTTCCTATGAGTGACACCAGAACGTGTCAAATATACCACAGACAATAACTGGGTTTTTAATCTTTCCCACATCCACACACTATATGAACATTCCATATTGGGGTTTTTGTTATAGTCTGTGGACTTTTATGTTCTGATCATTGGCCTCTGAGTTACGACCCGGGACACTTACTATACTTTCTCTGTTTCTTCCCTCCCAACACGTTGGCATCTGCTGAGGCATCTCTTGTGAACCTTGGATCCCAACCAGAGTTATGGCGACTAAGGCTGTTTGTGTGCTGAAGGATGACGGCTGGTGCAGGGCACCATCTACTTCAAGCAGAAGGGAAAGGGGCCAGTTGTGGTCTCTGGATCCATCACAGGATTGACCGAAAGTGACCACGGATTCCACGTCCATCAGTTTGGAGATAATACACAAGGCTGTACCAGTGCAGGGCCTCACTCTAATCCTCTCTCCAAAACACACGATGGGCCAAAGGACCAGGAGAGGCATGCTGGAGACCTGGGCAAGGTGACTGCTGGCAAAGATGGAGTGGCTCATGTGTCTATTGAAGATTCCATGATGTTCAATAGCTGTGTTATTGTCTGTATCTTACAAAGTAATTAATACTGTTAGATCTGTTGTAGGAGTACACAATTTCATCTCTCCTGCTTCTTATGAGTCCTGCACTTCGCTGCAGAAAATTTAAGTGCCACTGGTTTCCAATGTTTCCGATTTCATGATGTCACCCTAAAATAACCTGTGAGAGGCTTAAACTCCTAGAGACCCTGACAAGCTTCCCATGCCATGTAAAAGCAGGATTTTTCAGATTAAAGTATGGCAACTCTTCACTCAAGCACTGCTTCTGGTGAACACAACAATTTCCACAGAAAATTCTGGGTCTTCTCAAACTGCTTTATGAGTGGGAGTCAAGCTGGTATGTGTGTGTGTTGGGGGGGGGGGCGCGGAGGCGGGAGACGATAGAATCTCTAATGAAATGCTGAGCAAAGTTCAATTTGTTCAAGCTTGTATGGATCTGATACAAATAATATTAATAGATGTATTTTCCCCTTTACAAAGCAATCTACACTGGATTAAGCTTTAATCAATTGGTAAATTGATAATTTACTTCAATATATCTTTCAGTAATTGTCCTTTTCATATTCTCCACAGATTGCATGTGTGGATGTATGTGTGCATGTACTCTCTTAAAAGTCTCAATGGTGATAATGTAGGTATTTTAGCAGAAAATAGAGCTCTTGCTCTATAATTTACGCTTCCAATGTAGCTCATGCAGACGCAATTTTTACATGCTCAACTTTTTAATAATAACATTTCATTATTTTTTTATATTTAGTGTTGATTTCTCTGCTTCTATTCTACATAGAGATTATTATGAATTTCAAGCCACATAACATATATCTTGGTGACTATCATTATGTACGGGTTTGCCTTGCAATGCATACAAACAACAAATTTGTAATTACTCAGGCATTCTTTATGTTGTTTATAGACCCATTGCTCATCCCAGTCCTGACACACATTAGGTGGATAAATGACCAGTCCAGATGCTAAGGTCTGTTTCCTTAAACATAAAGTGGGATTTATAATGTTTCTTTATGGTACTATGGGATAATAAGAATAAAATATATGAAAGACCAAATAATTACTAAATACTAATTTGATGAAGCATTAATTCCCACCTACTGTCTATAAATGATCCATTTTACTAATTTAGACTCTTAAAGAATAGTTAGAGAAAGAGAACAGGTACATAGGGCCTGTGTTCTTATTTGTGTGACTTTCAACAATCAAATTAAAAATTGAATTCAGAAAATAAATAAATATGTGTCCCACATCATTGATAATCTGCTTTCACAAAAGTATTTAAAAAATAAGAAATAAGTTCACTCAGTCTGAATAATTCTCTTTCCATCTGCATTTGTTCTTTTTTTTTTTAACCTAGCATAAGGCTCCTTTTGAAGTGAGTGGAAGAGCAGACGATGCCTTTTTGTATTTATACAAAGAAAAGGAAAAAAAAAATGGTGTCCTTCCAGAGCCTTAAAATAGAGGTCTAAATTCCCAGGAATACTTATTATTCAACTTCTCGGACAGAGACGTGTAAACGGTTGGCTTGTGTCTTAGAGTATAATGTCACAGGATTCTAAAAATATTGCATGCTTCCAAAAAAAGGACACAGTTCTGTAAATTTTCAAAAAATTCCCTGCAGACACCTTGAGCAGAGTTTTCTAAAGAATAACAAAGCTTGGGCACATTACCAGCAAGGACATACCTAGAAGCAATTTGGAAGTCACCAACAAGACAGCTGATGGCATTCAACAAAGACCCAGCTGTTGCCCTTTCATGACATCTTCCTATCTGCCATCCACACTGTAATTACTACCAATAGGAAAAAATGGAAGGGACAGAAAATGTGGTTTGACTTAAATCAACTATAGTTATGCTTCCTATATTTAATATCATTACAATGTACTTTTAAATATCTGGTAATATTTTCTATTCACCAGAAAACATTTTAACAATGAATACCTTCTGCCCCCAAAGTCTTTAACTTTAATAATGAAACAAGCCATCCACTACCCATTTATTTTTAATGAATACATCTATAACTATCTATATCATCTATCTATATCTATATCTATCTAATCTATATCTGTAATCTATTTCATCTATCATCTATCTATATCTATCATCTATATCTGTACAGGGTGGCCAAAAGTAGGTATACAGGTGAATCAGTAAAATTAATCACAACAGATTATATGGGTTCACATACACAAAGTAAAATGCAAATAAACTATACTATATACCTACTTTTGGGCCACCCTGAATATACACAACAGAAACATTGTATTTGTTAGGATAATAGGATGAATGACTATCTTTATCAATTCATTTGTTTAAGGCAATTTTCCTAGTCATCAATAATAGAAGCAAAATTTCTATTCCATAAGCATCTCTATATATTTATGCTTCAATCCAACATTTTGCCAAACCAGAGAAAATATGCCTGGTGAAATTTCCATGTGATCACAAAGAAAAACTGAAGTGTGTAAGTAAGCAAACCCTTTTGTGACCCATAGATGCACAGTTGGTTAAGAAAGTTCCAAATGGATCAACAAACTACCACAAGTAAATTCATTTTTTTCACATTTCTGCAAAGTAAAAAAGGCCTCAGAATGTCTTCAACTGCCCTGTGTCAGATAAGAAGTTTCTAGACCTGGTATTGCTGTCAGAGCTGGAAGCTATAGATTAAGAAAAAAAATCTCCTTTTGATTTTAAAATAGTTGGCACAGACATGTGCCTATCCATTTATCCATTAATACCACCATTTGCTCAATTTTCCTCTGGTTATTATCCTTATTATTATCAATATATTTTCATTTTATAGGGTTGGGTTTTTACCCTATACTTCCAATGATAATAATGCTTCTTCATTCATATCTATTCACCACTAAGCTAGAACTATCATTGAATGAGTTAGGCAGTGAACATATCTGGTAACATTAGTTAAGAACTTAAGTAAGGACTTTTTGTTTTAAAGATTTATTTTTATTGTTTTTGACAGAGAAAGGAGAGAGAGAGAGAGAGAGAGAGAGAGAGAGAGAGAGAGAGAGACAAGGGTGAGCGACTAGAGAAGTCTCCATAGTTGTAAGCTCATTAGTTTTCTACATACGGTTCCTCATGGGCTGGGGCTGGACTCGATCCTTAGACCCTGGGGCTACAAATGAGCACTTAACCTGCTAAGCCATCCCAGAATCCCCATTAAGTAAGTCTTTGAGGCTGGACGTATAGGTACTCTTTGCCATAGCCACGAATGTCAGTTTTTAATTATCCACAACAGAATTAAATATTTCTTCCAAATATCTACTACACAATCACTTTCTATCTGCATGAACTTAGCAAATACTTTA
>PVKE010007510.1:0-50585 GCA_004027555.1 Craseonycteris thonglongyai
CACACACACCTACACCTCCAAGTCACACACATGCACACACATGCACACATACCTATACCTCCAAGTCTCACACACACACACCTATACCTCCAAGTCACACGCACACACACCTATACCTCCAAGTCACACACACACACCTATACCTCCAAGTCACACACACACACGCACACACCTATACCTCCAAGTCACAAACACAAGCACAACACACGCACACACCTATACCTCCAAGTCACACGCACACACGCACACGCACACACACCTATACCTCCAAGTCTCGCACACACGCACACTCGCATGCACACTCGCACACACGCACACACTTATACCTCCAAGTCTCAGGAACCAAGGTGATGGATTCCCGAGCGGTTGAGGATGCCGGCAGCGTCTCCACTGTCACCACCGGGTCCAGGAGCCGAGCTCGGCGCCTCCGCTGTTCCCGAGCGCGGGAGGGAGCAAGCCCGAGGTGCTATCGGAGAAGGGCAAAGGAAGGTGACTGGGCGACAGCGCCGGGGCGCCGATGGGGGCGGGGTGCGCGTTTCGCCACCTCATCTCCGAGCCAAGCTGGCGGGCTGGGGCCATCGCCATCCACTATGGTTCAGCCCACAGTCGCTGCGGAGCGGTCCCCACGCCCCCAGCCCGGAGGATGCAGCCCCCCCCCCTCGGGAAATGGCAAGCCCGAGGGGCGCCGTCATCGCCCCCATCCTGGGGCGGCCACCTCTCTGGACTCCCGCTCTCCGGTAAGGAGGTCCGGGATCCCGGTGCCAAAGCAGTGCGCGCACGAGAGGCGCCAGGACCCGGCTGCCTGCCCCTAGGTGGCTCGCATTTGTCGAGCCAGTGGCTGCCCACGGCTCCGCTGCCCCCAGCCCGCCCTCCGCGCTCACCCTGCACCTCCCGAGGCACCTGCGAAGAAGCGCCCCTGCGCGCTCCTGTGCCCGGGGGAGCGCCGCTCCCGCTGCGGCGCCGCTCCGCGCCCGCAAGGCCCCTGTCCGGATCCTCGCAGACCCCCGGCCGCGGGCGGCCTCATCCATCCCCCAGCGCAGCGAGGGGGCGAAGGAGGAGAAACCCGCGCCCCAAGCCCGAGCCACTGCAAAGCCCGGGATGGCGGGGCAGTCTCTGGACAGGCCCCTGCAGCCCGCGGACCCTCGATGGGCGTCGAGACTCGCTCGCCGCTCCGGGCACTGCAGTGTCAGGGGCTGCTGGAGGGGCGGGCTCCCAGGGCCTGAACGCACCAGGCTCGGTGCACCGAGGCCGCGGGGCCCGGAGCTGCGCCCCCCATGCCCTCCCGCCGGCAGCCAGCACAGCAAACCAAAGTTTCCCCACGTGCAGCCTGCAGAGACGGCGCCACTCACGGACCTGGGATGCGCTCTGGAGTCGGCGGCCGCGCCTCCCGCCTCCTTGGCTCTGCCCTGACCCTCGGCGCCAGTGGCCCCAGGGAGTCGCTTGGACTGGATCGTGGTCTTCGGCGGCTGTTCGGAGGCTCGAGTCGCAGATCCGGGTAGGTGCCACCTTGTCCCCGCCCCTGATCGTCTGAGAGAGGCTGGTGGCGGGCTCCGAGCTTCGAAGCGCTGGAGCGGGGGCGGGCAGGCGCGCACCTCGCCAGGCGCCCCGGCGGCGCGGTGCTTCCGCTGCGAGTGACGCGGCCGCCCTGGGCTGCGCTGCAGGTGGGGGCGGCGGGGCCAAAGTGGGCTCGGGACCCGAGGGCCAAAGACTTGGCCTTCCAAGCTTCATCTGCTGTCCCCACAAATAGTCCCCTCCCCACCCCAGCCCGGCCTCCGCGCTTTGGCTGGGTTGATGTGGCCCCATAGCAGGGACAGCAGGGTCGTACCCACCGCGGGGAGATGGACACCCCTTTGTCCTCTACACCCAGTCCTCTGGTTCTCCCTGTTCTTATCTGCGTCCCCCCCCCCACCACCTCCTCCCCTCAGTTCGTATCCATCGGCAGATCCATGTGTCTGCCCCGCCATGGGTCCCCTTTCCCCCTTCCTGTCCCTGTACACCCTATCTAGGTAAAGCCAGAGCCGCACTTCAGGTTGGGGTGTTGTTTTTATGAGTTTGTAACTTGATATAACTATTATTAAAACACGAATATGACACTTTAACAAAAATTCCCAAAGTACATTTCATGTATTAAACTGAAGGATGAAAAGAGACGCAATTAAGCAAAAGCAACGCTTTTGACTCCATTTATCAGGTATCATCTGGTGGAACAAAGACCATGACCATTTTGTTGTTGTTGTTGTTAAGATATCAATCAAACCTAGTTTGTTTTTATTTTATTGTTTTTGACAGAGACAGAGAGAGACAGAGACAAAGAAAGACAGAGAGAAGGGGGAGGGCCCAGAGCACTGTCCATAGTTGAACTTCCTCAGTTTTCGACATGGTTTTGTTCCACACAGGTGGGCAGGGGCCAGGCAGGGCAGTAACTGGGCTGGGGGCCTCCACATGGGAGGTATGCCCCAGTTCAGCATATGGGTCCACACAGGTCAGGGCCAGGACTCGATCCTTGGTTCTTGGTCCTTGGGGCTGCTAAGCGAGCGCTTAACCTGCTGAGCCATCCTGACTTCCCCTAGTTTGTATAGTTCTGAGTCCTCAGAAGGGGAAAATGGACTTAACACTGGGCAGGTTTTCTTTGTTTAGGAAACTAACCCGTTGAAAAGGACCCTTTAGTGAATGGGTATGTGAAGCAAGTTCACAGGACATTTTAACCCAGAGTTGGCCTCTAGGGATCTGGAATCTGGTCTTTGGGGAGATTGAAGGTTCCCAGGGAGGGACTGGGCAAATCTGCATGAAGGCACAGGACTCCTTTTCTTCATTTAAAAAAAAAAAAAAAAAGGCTGGGACGCAGGGATAGCTCAGTGGTTGAACACTTGCTGGCCTCACAGTGATGAGGAGTGGTTGGGTTCCGCCCCAGCAATGTGAGCCTCATGTGCTGAACTTCGGCACAACTGGTACCTAACTGTCCTGATGGTTCAGTGGGGAAGGTTCTCGGCTCCCATGCGGGAGGCCCCAGCTTGGGTTCTCGCACTGCACTGCCCCACATCCACCTGTGTGGGATGAAACCATATCACAACTAATGATGGACAACTATGGAGAATGTTCTGGGCACCCGCCTCTCTCTCTCTCTCTCCTTCTCTCAAACAATAAATCTTTTAAAAAAAGTTTCTCTTAATGTATAGTGCGTATTAAAATGTGCACATTTCACAAGTTCAATGATTTTGCCCCAATTATTAAATCATTAAGAAAGCTGGGATGGCTCAGTGGGTTAAGCGCTCGCTTTGAAGCCCCGGGGACCAAGAATCGAATCCTGAGCCTGGCCCATGCGGACCCATATGCAGAACTGGGGTGTGCCCCCAGTTCAGTTCTTGCCGGGGCCTATGCAGGAGGCTCCCAGCCCAGTTCCTGTCCTGTGCAGCCCCAAGCCCACCTGTGGAGTGAAATTATATGGAAAACTACTAATGCTGTCAACTATGGAGACTGCTCTGGGCCCTCCCCCTTCTCTCTGTCTCTGTATCTCTCTCTCTCTCTCTGTCGAAACAATAAAAATACATCTTTTTTTTTTTAAAAAAGAGAAAGAACATTAGCAACTCCCCAGAAGATTTCCTCCTATCCCTTCTTTGTGGGGTGCAGAGTGGTGTCTTTAACCAGCATGGATTCCTTTTCTTTGCATTTTCACTTTCTAGCAGTTGGATCATGTAGATGTAGAATATACTTTGCTGTCTAGCTTCTTTCACTCAACATTATGCTTAAGAGATACGTACTGTCTATGGTCATAGTTGGTTCTTTTTTTCTTTTTGCTACATGCTGTTCCACTGTGTGAATGCACATCAATTCATTAATTTTATTGCTGATAAACATTTGGTAATTCTCAGGTGTAGGACATTGCAAATGATCCTGCTAGGGACATTATAGTAGACTTCTTTAGCGAACTTTTCATGAAGGAAGCCTATGTTCAGGTCCTGTAGATACTGCCAGTTTTTCAAAGTGGATGATCAAATTTTCACTTCTATTTTATTAGTTTTTTATTGCAGATTATAACAAATCATCACAAATGTAGTGGCTTAAAACAATGTAAATTTATTCTCTTACAGTTCCAGAGGTCAGATGTCCAAATTGGATTATACATGACTAAAATTTAAGTGTTGGCAAGGCTGTATTTCTTCTAGAGTTTTGAGAGGATTACGTACTCATGTCCTTGCTTTTTCCTGTTTCCAGGAGCTGTGGGCATTCTTTGGCTGGTGGTCCCTCACTCCATCTTTAAACTTCACTTTCTCTCTCAACTCTGCTCTGTTGTCACATGTCTTTCCCTCTGATCCTCCTGCCTCCCTCTTATTTTTTAAAGATTTATTTTATTGTTTTGAGAGAAGGTGAGAGAGAGAAGGGCAGAGGGCCCAGAGCAGTCTCCATAGTTGTACGTCATGAGCTGTGACATAGTTTCATTGCACACAGGTGGGTGTGGAGCTACGGTAGGAACTGAACTGGGGGCCTCCCGCATGGGAGGCAAGAACCCTCGCTGCCATCCTGGCACTTACCAGTTGTGCTGCAGTTCAGCGTGTGGGTCTGCACAGGCCAAATTTGATCCCCGGATGTCACGGTTGCAAGGTTGGTGCTCAACCTGTTGAGCTATCTATCCCTGCCACCCTCTTAAAACGAATGACCTTTGTGATTATACGGAGCTCACTCAGCTAATCCAGAATAATCTCCCAGCTCAAAATCCTTGGTTTCATCCCATCTACGACGTTTTTTTTTTTACTGTGTAAGATAACATTTTCATAAATACTAGGGATTAGAACATGATCCTCTTTGGGGGGCTGTTCTTCAGCCTGCTATACCTATCAGCAGTGTATTGGAACACACTGGCTGCAGGGAGAAGGGCGGGGCTGAAGAACAACTCTAGAAAGACAATGATGCTCTGAGCCCCGATTCACTGGGAGGATGGGCGCTGTTGACCTGGGTGCTGTGCTGGGCTGGTGGGCAGGAGAGGGAGGCTGCTTTTGCTAAGCAGCTGTGGCCACTCACATCCTGGGTCACACCATGTCTGGGGCCAGGGGCTTTCATGCAGAGCCTGAGGGGACGTGGAGTGGGGTGGGTGGCTGCTGGTGGGTGGCCATCACAGGGTTCTCCTCTTGTCTTGCTGTCCGTGCCCTTGAGCTTCTCATTCACACAGGAAAATATTAGTTTCAGCTCTTGAGATGCAAGTACATTTTTTCAAGGTCTTTTTCAGTTACAAAAAAAGATTCAGGGAAACATTAAACATGAAGCGCCTTGTCACACTGAGCAAAACGGTATG
This sequence comes from Craseonycteris thonglongyai, assembly GCA_004027555.1. Taxonomy (NCBI): domain Eukaryota; kingdom Metazoa; phylum Chordata; class Mammalia; order Chiroptera; family Craseonycteridae; genus Craseonycteris; species Craseonycteris thonglongyai. The sequence continues at coordinate 5,288 of PVKE010007510.1, forward strand.
TTTTGCTCTCTGTCTTCATAGTTTTCTTCCCCCTGATTCCTGTCGACTCCTTTCTTCCTGTCTCCCTCTTTCTCCATGCTGTCCTACTAAAGGGGAACCCCCAGGCTGAGCCTGTCCCCAACATTTTCTGAACCCCAACAGTTTAGAGTGGGGATGGGCTGCTATTTTCAAGCTGACTCATCTTTGGGAGAAAATTACTTTCTTGTTCTAGAAAGAAAAAAAAAAAAGCTTTCTGATGTGCTAGCAAGATTGGAAGTGAGGGCTAACACCTCCGCTTAAGAGTCCACACTTAAAATCCATGAGCCTTAGACTTGGATGTGCCCAGGATCCCCCAAGCCCCAGCTGTGCACAGACATACCCACACCATGCCCATCCTGATAGAAGGAAGGAAAAGTGGCCGTAAAAGAAGAGCTTCGTAGTAGTCTGTGAAGGTTACTAGACAGCAAGAAAATATGTGTTATGCTCAACTGTTGGTCCTCAAGACACAATCCTTGGGCTCAGTGGTCTCTTCCGTGGGGTAGGAGCTGGGCCTGTCTCTGCGCTGTATCTGAGTGGGTGAATAGTTACTGTGGCTCTTTTGGATTGAACACCGAGTCCGTCAGAGTTGAGAGGCCCATTTTATTGGTTCCTGTGCACATTGGCTTCTGTGACATTATAAAAAGGATGAGGTTTTCTAGAATTCAGAAGATTTCTATGTTTCTTTTTTTGGAATTTTTATTTTTAATCTTTAAAAAAAGCTTAACAAATATAATCACAGGGGCAGCAGTGAAATGGAGTTCTCCAGGTTCAGGAGTGCTTCTTCAGAGCTTACGTCGGTAGATCCAAAATCCTATTCTGGAATCCAGAAATTCAAGACTACGAGAAGCTAGACATTTGTGCATTGTGATGGAAAGGGATGACTTCACTGGGGATAGAGCTGCCATTGGGGTCTGATGCAGGGAGAATATATATATGGGTTCTGAACATAATATATATATATATGCGATTACGAGAAGAGGACACAGAACCTAATGGAGAAGCTAATAGGGATACCCCTGAAAAGGCATAATTGTCCTGTGGACTTTGGGGAAATCAGGAGCAGGACCTGGATTTAATTATCGGTAAGGATAGCTTTGAGATGGAAAATACAGACAGATCATATAATATATATACTCATATAATATATATACACACATATATGTATGAGTGTGTGTGCGTACATATATATATGAGTGTGTGCCTGTGTATGTGTGTATGTATGTGTGTGTATATCACTCCCACACACATACAAAAAGTCTAGGGCTGAAGCAGCTGGGTCCTTCTGTCTTTCTGTTCAACCATCTTAGTTTTCATCTCATGGTCACAAAATGGGTCAAAAAGCAAAAGATATGTGCAATCTGTATCTCTCCTGTTATGTTTTTCAGTAAAACAATAATTTTCCTTGGTGCCTGACCCACTGATTTCCACTTATGTTCATTGGCCTGAACTGGGTCACAGGGCTACCGCTACCTGTAAGGAAAGCAAGAATTTTTTTACTTAGTTCTCTGAAATTGAACCATAATCCGGGTTCTGTTGGCAAAATGGGAATACTAGCATAGGTTTCTAGCTGTGACCCTAAACAATTATTTAACCTCTCTGTGTCCCAGTTTTCTCATCTGTGAATTGGGCACTGGATCCTAACTGCCTATCTCAGAGGGTTATTATGATTAAAGGAATTAATTTTTATAAAGCACACAGAACATAGAGTTATAAAAGTGTTTGCTAAATACATTAATAAAGGGGAGAGTAGTCATTGGGTAGGCAGTTAAGCATGGCTATTCTGCATAGTAGTTTTCTTTTGCAGTAACAGTCTGTTCAACATTACAACCTGATATTAGCTGTACTTCAGGACATTAATGGAAGGGCTGCTACCCTTCCCTTAGCAAGCGCACTTGGCAGCAGCAGCCTGGAAAAGCATTGTCAGGTAATCTGTAGAGAGTGGGCCAGGGGCTAAGCTTATTAAAGTAACAAGGCATAACCACAAGAGTTACAGCAGAGTTGTAGCTGGATAGAGCTACATTTCCCGCTTCCCTTGCAGCTAGTATTGCCAGGAGGCTGAGCTTTTGCCAACAGAGAGTGAGCAGAAATGAAGTGTGCATAAGGGAAAACCCCTGGCATTTTGCTCTGCTTCTTCCCCACCTATGGCAGAAATGGCAATGACTGGAGCTACTTTGTAGAGGGCAGAAATTCCAGGATGCCTGGATCCCTGAATGACTGCATGGTACAGAGCCACCCATCCACTCACCTAGAACTTTACCCTGGACTTGTGATATGAGGAAAGAAACTTCTATTTTCTCTGGGCCATTGCATTTTAGGACTCATTCTAGCCTGTGACCTCAAATAATACAATTACTTTCATAATTTAAAGTAGTATCTTTAAAAACACATTTTCTGATAATATGCATTAAGTATTTCTGGAAGAATATTTAGGAAGTTATAATGACATAGCCTACCTATTAAGAGGGGGAACTGAGAGGTTGGGGGAGAATGGTGGGAGATACTTTTGTTTTTACTCCACGTCGGTTTATAATTGTTGAAATTTGAACTATTTATATGTAATACTCAAAAAATTAAAAGTAGTAGTTAATTAGCAATGTTAGCACCACTCTCGTTTATGCAAATTCAACACTGATTGCTGCGTACCCTGTACTTGTGTCCCTTATCCACTAATCCTACGACTGACCAGGGAAGGGAGAAAGCTGATAGATAAAGCTGACAGAAAAAAGCAGCAGGTGAATTCCTGAAAGGAAGGAGCTACAGTGCTCTGCCTCTCTGCCCAAGCCAGCTCATCTGGCCTCCAGCAATGGGACCCATCACCGCCCATCATCTGTGCATCAGCGTGAGGGGGCTGGCTGATCGCTGCACGCAGATGGTTACTACCATTCCTGAACATCCTATGTCTCAAGATGGTATCTTTTAATAGGAGGCACTCCAAGGGACTTGTCCTAAAGTTTTGGTTGGACAAGCAACATGTCATTTTATAACCAATGAAAGGAGAATTTGGTTTCCATCCTTATAACCTGAGTTGATTTTTCTTTCCTCCTATATTTTATGTTGGTATTAAGGGGAGATTTTTAATTTTCCTTTTTATGTTTTACAAGACTCCCTCCCATATCAAAGCCAAAAGGAAAGGGGCCATTTAATATTGAGTGATTTAGTCCTCAGGGACAAAGTGGAGATTACTTATTTAACTTGGAGTGGGGGAGGGCATTTTGGGATTGGTAGTTCAGAGTTTTCCCAGAATCAAATGTGTATTTGAAATTATTATTTTATTCTTGCTTTATGATTTATTTATTTATTTATTTATTTATTTATTTATTTATTTATTACCATCCAGTGACTCCCCTTATGAACTCTGGTCCCTGGGAAAACACTAACCCTCTTTGTTGGAGTACACTGTTGGCATTTCCTCCTCCTAGGCTTCCTGTAACTCAATTCATTTTTCCCAAGTGAAATATTTGATAAATTAGTAACAGAAAAAGGATTCAAATAGCTTCAGAAAGCACTTTTTAATAGTTTGAAAGTTAGACCGTTAAAAACTGATACGTTGTTGGTAGGAGTTTAATCTCCCGCATTGGCTCTTGGTTGCCTTGCACACCCTGATGCAGCCGTCCCAGCCTCGCTGCCCAGGATGCCCGGTGAGATTCATCCGCGGTCCCGGCCAGGCTCGGGGCTAATGGTTCTTAGGTGCCTGTGGCCTGTGCTCACCTCTTAGATCCCACCTTGTCATGGAGTTCTTTCTCCCCTCAACCAAAGACTGAAACCACACTTTGTGGATTCTCCAGCACAGTTAACACCACCAGCCTGATGTCACAGTTATTTGAGTCCATATTGAATGGCCTTTGAGACAGAAAGCGGGTCTTAACTGTCTTTGCCTCTTGGCAGCCTCTTGGCTGAGCCGACCAAATATACTTTTTTAAATGGGACAGATCATTTTTTTTTCTGTCCCGTTGAAAATTGTACATATGGTCAGCCTACTGATACCTTGAATTTAGTTCAGTGAGACTAGGCTGACCGTGCAGACCGTTTTAAATGGGACAGAAAAAAATGGGCTCTGTCTCATGTAAAACGGTACATATGATCATCCTACTCTTGGCCCGCTGCTGGGCACACAGTAGGTGCTTATGTATGTGTACTGCACTGAAGGTATAGAGGAACTGAAGAAATGAACCAAAGCTGCAGATTCTTCTATTCTTCTCTATCAAAAATGTCTCTCTGACTGACAGGAGTTGGTAAGCTGCAGCCTGTTGGCCAAGTCCAGCTGTTGGTTTTGTTTGGCAAGGTTTGTAGTTAAGAATATATTTACGTTTTTAAGTGGTTGAAACAATTAAAAGAATATTTCTTGATATATGTAAATGATACAAAGTTTAAATTTCAGTGTTCGCAAAGTTTTATCGGAGCCAGCCACCCCCATTCATTTACATATTTTGTGTACCCAGTGCAGCTTTCCCATTCTCATGGTAGCGCTTAGTAGTTCCAACAGGATCCGCAGTGCCCACTAAGCCTAAACCATGTACTGACACTTTGCAGAGAAAGTTTGCTGACCCCTGCTCTATAAGCTAAGGTCTTTTGAATGGAAATATTTGTTCTTGCTCTCTTCTAAATACAATTGTATACAGTTGTATTTGGGGCAAAAATAGTTACTATTTCACTGTCCTGTCCCCCCCCCCCCCCCGCTTTATACTATTTTCTATTTGGAAACGTCTGAGCCACAGCCCTATGTAAAATAAACCAGAAGTATTAATGAGTACCTGTGATGTGCAGGTGGGAGGAGGATCTCTGGAAGTAGGGTCATGAGCAAGATCAACACAGTCCCTGCCCCTGTGTTGCTAATTTGAATGTGTAGAAAAATTAAAATATAACACAAAGTATGACAATTGTTTTGATCGAGAAGTTAGAAGGTGCTCAGAAAATACTGAGAACACCTTAGCTTGTCTAGGTGGCATCAGGGAAGGCTTCTGAGAAGAGGTGACATTTCCAGTGAGGCCTGAAGGCCAAGTAGGTGTCATATCCGTGAAGAGTAGGGGGACTTTTATATGGAGAGAAACAAACTCCTACCTTAGTTAAGCTGTTGTTATTCATAAATCTCTGTTACATTCAGATTAGACCTGTATCATAATGAATACAATCTTTGTACCAGAATAGACATTAAGGACATTTATGTCCTTAATCTCTTCTGTGGGCCTGGGAGTCAGAGCCACTGGTTGACCAGTGTGGGGAGAAACTGTGGGTTCCTGGATAGAGGACTCTGGATTGCTGGATGCTTATTTCTCTTTAGGGAAGTTTTTTGTTTGTTTTTTTTTAACTGGCGCCCTGAATATCTTAAGAGCATAACAAAACAAAAGGTCTGTTACATGCTGATACCCTGTAGTTCCTTGGACAAGTTCCTCTCTGTGAGCTTACCATTTTTAGAAGACTGTCTCAGTCTTTGAGCTCCTTGACAAAACTCTCGCACTACCTTGGCTTTGAGAAGGGTTCCACTCACTGACAGCTATCTTGCCACTTTCGTTTTCAGGGTGGAAGAATTATTTCTGAGACTTATTGGGGTTCTTCTGGAAAGAGGCTGAGAGGACTTAGCTCCCATGTCTCTTCGGACATCTGTCACCTATGTTCGAGGTAACTCAGGTATCCAAGCTGATCTATAAAACCGGGACAATGCGACATGTTAGTGAAATTGATGTCAGCTCTTTGAAGACCTTTAGACCAAAACTAAATACCAAATACTATTTTTACTTTAAAACTCAATGACAGCCTGTGCTCAGAATGAAGATGTGTTTTTTCTTCTGATGATTCATTATTCATTCCAAATACTCATTTTTGTCATGCAGAGCAGTCATGTAAATATGAAAAGCTAGCCCAGCAAACTAGTCAGTATACTGATGAATATGTTTTCATTTACTGGGCCAACCACTGATTCATGTCAATCAATGAAGACATGAAGTAATGCTGAAATAGTTGATCAGGTAGAAACCTCTTCATAACACGATTAACCTCTTACACGTGGCTGTAGTTTTTGTTCAATTTGCAATTGTAAGTTAGAAAGCTGTGTAGTTGTGAAAAGTTGTCTTATTTGGTTGTCCAGCATCCAAATGCTCTTTCTATTGTGAGGAGTCCCAGATGAGTGGGGGCTAGGCTCTGGTTTCCCTCTCTGGAAGCTAGAGAGGAGCAGATAAGCCCCCTGTGGACTTCTTGGACCTGCCTGTGAACCTTTGACCACGGCTCAGCCAATCAGAGGCTCTTTCCCCAGACTGGATGTTCAGGGAGTCAGTGACAAAGTCAGAGAAAACGAGATCTTCTGGTGTGGCTAGTAGAATCGAGACTTCAGTAAACAGTAACAAATGTCCTGATGGTGCTGGGGCCAGCACCTACCCTGACTGAACTGCTAGTGGGGTCTTAACTGTGGCATGTATCTGAGTTCCTGTTTCCAAGGTTAATTCTCTAGTTTTTCTGAAATTCTTTGGGATACCAGGTAGCCTTCCAGTAAATTTCTTTTTTGTATAAGTTAGCTGGTGTTGGTATTGTTTTTTTTTATTTTTTTTATTGCTTGCCAAAACACTGGCTGTTTCTTAGTCTATGTGAGAATAATATATATGGTATTATTCTGTACTTAGTCCAATTCTAGACCAGGAAGAATTAATTTAAACACAATAGTTACTTTAGAGGGATGCCAGGGTAGCTCAGTCATTGAGTGCTTGCCTCACAGTCAGGAGTCTGGGGTTCGATTTCCAGCCTGGCCTGTGTAAACCCCATATGCTGAACTGTGGCACAACTGTTACGGTGTTACGGTAAGTGCCGGGTGGCTCAGCTGCGACGGATTTTGCCTCCATGCAGGAGGCCCCTAATTCGGTTCCTTCCTTGTGTGGCCCCACATCCACCTGTGTGGAATGAATTCATGTCACAACTAATGATGTACAACTATGGAGACTGCTCTGGGCCCTTCCCCTTCTCTCTCTCTCTCTCTCTCTCTCTCTCTCCTCTCAAACAATAAAATAAATCTTTAAAACAACAACAACAGAACGATAAGTTTCTCCAAGGGTCCAATGGACAGGAAAGCACATACTCTACAAAGGATATTGTATTGTAACATGTTTATTCAGTGCACTTAAAGGCTCCTCACCATTTCAATGGACTGAGAACTAATCAGGAATAGGCCACACAGTCTCCAAGAGCCTGTTAGAAAGGCAGTGGTATTTTAGAATTCAAAGAGACCTTTGAAAGCACCTCATCCAAACCCCTCATTTTACAAATGAGAGAGTTGAACTTTAGGCTAGCCACCCGCTAGCTAAATGATTTATCCAGGTTGCGCAGCCATCTAGTGGAAGAGCAGGGATTATATTTATCACTCCTGGAGAACTGTACTTTTTGGTGGGAAAGACAGGTAGTGTGGGTTGGGGAGGGCATAGATAGGTATCTAGTTTGCAGAACTGAGATTACAAAGTGTTGTTTTGGTTATGAGGCCAGGGCAGTCACACAGGCAGGTCATGAGTTCAGAGTATGGCCACAAAGAAAAGCTGCCTAGGTGTTGAGATGCTGTGCGAGTGCAGGGCTCGCTAAGAATAGGGTAGTCAGAGCCAGGGCCAAACCTGAATTTTTCCTTTTGTCCCCAGGATCTGTAGACAAGGAGCCTAAGTGTTTAAACACTTAAAACAAAACAGAACAAACAAACCTGTGGAACTTGTCTCCTCTCTAAAACTCTCACAAATCCAGTTTTAACTTTGGAAACATTGGTCCTGTCTTCTTTTGGTCTGGGTATTGACATGTCTACTAGAATCTCATTACAATTAGACTTCTCACCAGTCGGAAATGCTATCTGGTTGTTATGTAGAATAATTCCTTCAGATTGAGGTGTTTGCTTTACACATATTCAGATAGTAGTTATATGCTCTCCCTCCCTCCAAGAACTAATAAATCATTTGGAAGGATGGAATTTGAGTTGTTTAAGCTTGAAGATAGATATTTAAAATAAAACTGCATTCTCAGACATCACCATCATGCATCATGCTTTCATGTTAATGTTATTGACAGATGGGATGTGTCAAAAGTACTGATGTGCTTCAGGAGAACTCATCTTTTAAAGTTGCCTTTTGTTTACCATTTGATTTAAGCCCAATAGAGATCTTCTTACTATTTCTTAAAGTTGTGATTTTCAATGAGCAATGGCTCTGCTTGGAAAAACAATACTATCTTCACACCAGGCTAGTGACTAGGTAGAGAATGGGATGTCTCAGTATAGAGAAGACCAGAGAATTCGGGCAAAGCGGGGACAAGCCTTAGTGGAAAATGTTCAGCATATGTTTTTCCAGGAAAATGGAGTGTTCAACAAGAGCTGTTCCTACTAGGCTGAGGCTATATAGCTCCTGGTTAACTGTTTCCTGTATGTAGAAGGAAAAAAGAAAACTAAGAAGTGGTCACTTGGTTAAGATACAATGATAAAAAAAAAATTTTTAATACTTTGAAAATATTTGGTGGGTGTTTTTACATAATAGTATGATGAAAATAAGTAATTATATTCTGTACTAATGTTTAGGTGATGATAACTAATCATTGTATAATAGGTATTAATGGTTTATGGATTTAAGTCGAGGATATCTATTTCTTAAAGAATGGGGAGATTAAGAAGTAGAAAATTAAGACATAATCTCACATTCAGTATTGTTTCCAATTCAAAGAAAATAATTTAAAGCATAAAATGCTAAAATGGATTATGAGGCTTTAAAAAAAATGTTATAAAACCCATATCTCTAAATTCTGTGGAAAAATACCTATGTGTCAAGGCTTCCTGGGAAAGAAAACTATCAAGTTTTGGTTTCCAACCCCTTTGTTGGGGCCAAATTTTAAGTGTTTCTTGATCCTGGCTGAGTGATTATACTTGTGACTGTGTAAGAGTTTCCCTAGAATATTGCCAAAGCCATAGTCTGTGCAGTTTTCAAAATCTTATACAAGGCAACAGCTTAAATGTAGTTTGAAAAGAACAGGAAGATCTTTTCAACATCCTAACAGATTTTGGTTTACTATCCTGACCAGAGTTCTGCAGAGAGTTAATCAAAGTGGGTGGAGTCACTGGCCACCCGTCCAGTCATTTCTTGGAGATAGACTGAGTACATTCCTTCCTCTGATCCTTTGCCTGCGCATAACATCCTTTACTGCCCCATATTCTCTCTGTTTTTCTAAATCTTATATCTCCTTGGAAACCCAGCTCACCTCCTCCATGGAGCCTTTGCTGACTGTCAAACACTATGGCATAGCCCTGCTGTGACTTCCTGTAATGCTTCCATGGGCGCAATCATTTGGTTTTTAGTTTGTATGTAGATTTTCCTTTATATGCCTTGCCTCCATAAGAACATTCTAAGCTTTTTAAGGTTCAGGGTCATAGCTCTGATCCCTGAATGGCTGACAGTGCCACCTCAATATAGGCAATGAGCATTGGATGACTGATCACCAGCCCTGCTCATCATGAAGGTTCGTTTTATTTACTATTTAGTTGCACTGCAGTTTAGCATATGGGCTTTGCACAGGCCTGGGCCAAGACTGGATCTCCAGGCCTCAAGGTTGCAAGGCAAGTTCTCAACCTGTTGAACCATCCCAGTATCCTGAAGACTCATTTTAAACTCTGCAGAGTGAAGAAACCAGCATGCAGAGAAGAGGGCCACCTTTGGAACTCCAAGTCCAGTCTTAGCCTGAAGCTCATGTTGGAATTTCTGAGATAACTTCCTAACCTCATAGTAAATGCCCTCTTAGCTTAAGCTAATATGAAAAGGCTTCTATTACTTGCTACAAGGACACATGAATCGGACAAAATGAAATGAGATCCTGGAATGTAGTTGTAAAAGGTAACGTGTAACTTCTCAGCTAATGTTTGACGGTATCAACTAATTGAAGCAGGAAGCCTTAGGAGCTGCTGGAATAGATTAAATGACTCAGTGCTTTTACTGAGAGTGTTTTGTGTGTAGGGCAAGATTCTAGGTATGTGAGTAAGAGCAGACGTTTTTGGTGCCCATATCCCATCCCCTTGCACCACTTCTAATTTCAGCCAGGCATGCATTACCTAAGTGTGACCTTGAGAATTTACCCTTTCAAGACTTTTCCTCCTTTCCTGCTTTATTTTACCATTTCTGCTTCTTAGGATCATATCCCCAATAAACTACCAGCTTCCAGACCTTGTCTAGATTCTGCTTTAGGGGGAACTTGAACTATGAGAGAGATGCATAGAATAAGGTATTTGCCTAATAGGGGTCTTACAAGTTTACATGGACTATTTGGTGTCAGAAAACAATAAAATGAAGATAAAAGGCAGATTTTAATTAAATGACACACAATTAGTATAGATTCTAGTCCACTATAATTAATATAGATTTTATTATATTTTAGTAATTATTCTTCCAGCTCTGATAACATTAGCTAGGAAGACTTGATTCTTCTAGAATTATTACTTATTTTTATATTTTATTAATTTTATATCTCACTGAAGCACTCTGTTTTCAACTAAGTATGACGAGGTGAGATTGGGTACATTTTGTACCATATTCTTAGTGATCTATAATTATATTCTGTCATTTAAATGCTATTCTGTTCAATTTTACAGAGCTTAAACATCCCTTAACATTTTACTTCTCCTAATATTATACTTAAATGGAACACTTAGGTCTTCACAAATTCATCTTGGATCATGTCACAAGAGTAAACAAAATGAGCTAAAGTTAACATTTTGTTCTTGGGGCCAATAAGTTTGAGAGAAAAAGAAAAGGAACTTAATATTTTTATTGCAAAGCTAATATAACAATACTTTGAAATATTATAGGTGAATAAAAACATCATCAATAGAAACAGACTATCAAAACTTATTTTAATTTTGTAAATTTTTATGATTGGCCACATTATAGGTATATTTTTTTTACACAATTGTAGCATTGATAAAATTTTGTATTCAGTTTTTCATTGAGGAAATTTTGGAGCTTTAAGAATTTGTCTTGAGGGGATGCTGGGATAGCTCAACAGGTTGGGGGTAGGGGGTGGGGGAGGATTGAATCCTGGCCCCAGACTGTGCAAACTCATGTGCTGAACTGTGGTAGTGAAGGTTCTCATCTCCCATGAGGAAGGCCCCGGTTAGGTAGCTGCTTCACGCAGCCCCACATCCACCTGTGTGGAATGAACCTATGTCACAACTAATGATATATAACTGGGGAGACTGCTTTGGGCCCTTCCCCCTTCTCTCTCTCTCTCTCTCTCTCTCTCTCTCTCTCTCTCTCTCTCTTTCTCTCTCTTTCTCGTCTTCTCTCAAAAACAATAAAATAAATCTTAAAAAAAAACACACAAAAAAACAGAATATAATTCATCTTGAGAAACTAGCTAGTCATATGTAGGAGTCTGGGAATATAAACAGGAGGCTTTCACCACCACACAGCACTGCATAGAGTTCTAAAGGAAGGCTGTTTTCCTGGTTCCCTTTCTCAAGTCTCCTAGTCTCGTTCAGATCAGGAAATCTTGGTTGCCATATTTATGAAGAAAGTCACCATAGAATTCCTTAAAATATCAAATTTTAAAAATGTTTTCATGGATATTTATAGCTCTTTTCAAATGTCTTATGAAAACAGGGCATTGTTTGGATTTGCATTTCAGAATGTGGGCAAGACCCTTCTTTAATGCTACATTTTCATTTTTACTTTCTTCCAAGCCCTATGATAGTAAGAATTTGTCTACAGAGATGGTGACGATGTGCCTTACTGTGGGTCTTTTAAATTTATTTGTGCTGTGCTTTCAGTGGTAGGACCTTTTATTATGAACACTCCTGTTGTGCAGTTCTAGGAATTTTTCTTTCATTATTTCTTTGATGATTTATTTATTTCAATTTTTTCTCTTCTGTTTCTCTGGGTCTTCTATTTTTTAGCATGTTTATCGTCTTGGATTAATCATATATATAATTTCTCTCCTATTTTTTCATCTCTTTGTCTTTTTGTTTTACTTTTGGTAAAGCTCCCTAAAATTTATCTTTCAACTTTATAAGGGATTTTTTTTTGCATTACTAACACCATATTTTAATTAATTTTTAACAAGAATGTAGGCAGCTTTGTAGGATGATAAAAGGTAGTTTATCAAGCAGTCTGTTGAATGGAAGGACACGTGAGCATAGGCTCTGTACTCGTACATTGATCATTGAATTTTTTTTTTTTTTTTTTTTTTGGTGAGAAATTATACTTTTTAATTTCCAAAAATTCTTTCTTGGTATCTGATTATTCTCTCACTCAATAGCATCATCCTCTTGTTAGACAGATATATTATCTTCTTCAATCTCTTTAAGGTTATTAAGATCATTTTGAAGATTTCTTAATTTTGTTATCTCTGAGTTCATATTTTCCACATCACATTCTCACAGTTTTAAATCTAGTGGAAGAGTGTTTTCAAAAATATAAGCAAAATTCCAGAGTTTAGTCTTGTTGACTCTGAATGGCTCAGCTTGGGGTATTTGCTCATTCTTGAACCAGTCACTGTACAGGGAGCCCACAGTTTTCCAGTTGGGAGTGAATCAGTGTTCTTCCCCTGGAGCTAGACAGACTTAGTTTCATCAGAATTAAGAGTGGGAAGGTGCCAGTCTACAAAAAATCCTAGGAGGCTTTTACTAGAAAAAGAGCAAAGGATAGTGGATGGCTAAAAAGTAACAAATGCTTAATAGAGCACCTGGGACAGGGGTTTCCTCTAACTTGGCCTAGAAGTAAAAAAGCCAATGTCTGAATTCTGCAGTGACAAGGCATTCATAATTTCAAAGTCATCCAATCTACTCCCAGACAACACTACTTTTTAAAAAAAGTCTTATATTATGCCAAGATCTAGCTTCCTTTAGCTGTCATCCATGACCAAGTATGCCCTTGACTTATGTGAAGGCAGCTCTCGTGGTAGCAGGGCTTTCTTTTTGGGCTCAGCATTGTCTGTTGTGATAGCTACCTCTAATCTGACAGCATTTTTTTGACTCTTTTCTCCATTTAGACCCTCTCAGTTTGTGCATTTGGTATAGCATGAGCAGCCTAGATTACAGAGTATCATTGTTTAATACAGTACACAGATAATATATCTGTGTAATAAGAGGATGATTATGTTGTAGAAAAAGCATATTCAAATACCAGGAAAGAGTTCTTAGAAATTAAAAAATTAGTTTCTGAATGTAATCTAAGAATATGTAAAAAGTATTTATTCACTCAATATGTTGCACTTTAGAATCACTAGGGAAACTTAAAAATCCTGATGCCCAGGCCACACCCTAGACTAAAATTGGACTCTTGGGAGTGAGGGGATGGGAAATCTGGCCCCAATATGTATTTTTATGTTTCCCAGGTGACTCTAATGTGTAGCCAGAGTGGAGAACCACTGTTCTCCTATGTGACAGACCTCCTTAAAATATAATCTCAATGGTTATGGGTTTCCTTAAGATATGCTTTTTCAGAAAATGAATGAAAGAGAAAGTCATCTTTCTAATGCCATCCTAAAGCAAAGAGGAGTGGGCCAAGGGGGGCCCTGGACTCAGCAACTGTGAAGGAGAAGGGGCCCCCGAGACTCCCTAAGGCAGGTCACTGCAAGAAGGCACTTGTGAGGGGGCTTCAGGCCCTTCCTTTCTTTCTTTATATAAATGAAGTGGGGCCCCTGGAGGCAAAGGGAGGCAGGGAGACCATCCCTCCCAGACTGTGGGTAGAGGACAAAGTGGGGAGGGGGGCAGGTGCTGGGAGCTGGAAGCAAGAAACGAAGGCAGCAAGGGCCTGCTCACACACACTTTCCCCATCTAACGTCTGCCGTCAGGGACCAGGAAGAGGGAGGCCCATGTTCAAGCCGCCACCTCTTCTTCCTTCTAGCTGGTATGAAGTTGGTGACCAGCACTCTGAGTGATGTCGCGGACCCAGGGCAGGGCCTGGTAACCGCTTTTCTCAATGATCTTCATGTATTGGACTTGAATCTCAGAGATAGTGAAGTAGAGGATCTCAAACTTACCCCAACGAGGGACCGGCCCTTCTCCTCCTCCTTCTCCACGCTGGAGAGGCCAAAGTGGGCATGCGTCAGGCACTCCTTGCCCCCCCAGGAAAGACTTAATACTTCAAACCACGCTGTTCTCCTCAGGTAAGTACGTGGCACTGCCCACCCTGGTCTTGACGCGTGGGGAGTCAGCCTCACTGGGTACCCGCACAGATATCTGCACACTAATGGCCACTGACTGCTTTTGAAACTGCCCCTTGGCCCTGACCGTGACCTCCACTCAGCTGTGGGAGAACTTCTCAATGATGGACTCAATCCAGATCAGTGGCTTGACCTGGGTGCTGAGGTGGTAGGACACAAGCTTGAAGTCACCCTCAGGAGAGATCAATGGTGCGATCATTGTCGGAATGAGCTAGTTGCACATACTGGTGAAATTTCACGTCCCCAGTGCCACAGACTTATTCTTGCTCCAGCCAGTGAGCTCAAAGAGCATATGAGGCTGAGCTGACACACGGGCATTCCCAGCAGAAACACATTGAGCTTGATGATGCCCACAATTTTGCTCAGCAGGATACTGCCATTGGCATTGACCAGCAGGTTGACAGACTCTATGACATCAATGAAGACCTCATTCTTCTTGTACTTGACCTCAAAACACCAGGGCACAGCACTGGTGACAGTGGGTGGCACCTGTGACTTGCCTGTCTCCAGCTTATTGCCTTGCTGCATGAGGTACTCCTGTAGAATCTTGCTGTTGGTGGTCTGGGGAAAGCCAAAGTCCATGAGCTCATCCAGCAGCTCATAAACAATGACAAAGTGGTCCCGGTGCTCTCCTTGAAGTATTCGGAGAATACCTCCACTGTCTCGTAGAGGAAGTAGTATGTAAGTGAAGCAGTGGCATTCTCCAGAGTGGTGGCCACCAAGTACAGGTTGCTGTGTTTGATCCACAGGAAGGGAACTCGACCCATGGCTGAGCAGTGGGTCCAGGGCATCCTCCTCCTCCCGCTGCATGAGCAGGCACGCGAAGTGCTCTATCTCGTTCATGGCCACCTCACCTGTGCAGTTGCAGCTGATCAGGGGCTGGCCTATGACATCAAGGATGAAGACAGCCGAGGCAGACATGGTGGCAGCCGGCGAACCTAGGAGGCAGGAAGGGAGGTCGGGACTGTAAAATGAATGTGAGCCATATTTCCATCATTTGCCTCTGGCTAACTATGTTCACTTTCCTTATAGGATAATTCATCAAGTCACATCAGAGAAAGCGACCTGGGGCAAAACAGCTTTTGGCCATGTGTAATTATTGAGGTTTCTGATAAATGTGGTTACCGGTATTTTAATTCTAGGTAATACCTTGTAGTTTTCTCAGTTTGGTCGAGAACTCCTGGACAGTCTCTGAGTTTTTTAATTGACCTCATGCAGCATCAAGAATAGCATTATGTTCTAGTGGAAACAAAAAGAGCTTTTGAAATTATTTTCAACCAAAAAAAAAAAAATGTAGTCATATTTTCTATGACTGTGAATTAAAGGCCATCTGTGAAGCTGCTGAAGTTTATTGAAAAGCCTTCATTTAGACTGACATTTATCTTGTAATGTGGCAGTAAAAAAAATTCTGAAACATTTGCAGAACAAAGGTTAAGGCCAAACGTTTTCAGTGCATGTTTATAGAGCATAAACCTTCACAAAAGAGGGGTAGATTCAGTATGTTTAACTCCAGCGTCCGTTATGTGTTATAAAATCTCATGTTAAATAAAGTAGATTCACTGAGGTGAAAAGGAAAAGGAGGGAGGTTAAGAATAAGGGAGGGAGAAAGTCTAGTGACTGTTCATAGGAACCTTCTTTGAATGGTGTTCTGACACTTTCTGACTTTATAGCATTTTCTCCAATTTTTATTTTGAATATTTTCAAATATGTGGAAAAGTTGCAAGAATATTGCAATGACATCTGTGTATCCTTTTGTATCCTGAAGGTCTGAGAACCAGGAGAGCTGATGGTCTAGTTCTTCCTCAAAGGCTGGCAGTCCTGAGACACAGGAAGAATCAATGTTTCCATTCAAGTTTGAAGACAGGAAAAAATGCTGATGTCCCAGTTTGAAGGTAATTAGGCAGGAAGTATTTTCTCTTACTTGGGGAAAGGTCAACCTTTTGGTTCCATTCAGGCCTTTAACTGATAGACTGTGGCCCACCCACATTAGAAGGGCAATCTACTTTACTCAGTCTACCTATTTAAATGGTAACCTTATCCACAAACAGCCTAACTGAAACATCCAGATTCATGATTGACCAAATATCTGGCACCCTGTGACCCAGTTATCTGACACATAAAATTAACTATCACACCTTGTATTAGTTTTCTATTGCTGCACAAAAATATTATTACCAACTTAGCAGCTTAACACAACACATATTTGTTATTTGACAGTTTCTGTGAGTCAGGATCCTGAGTATGGCTTAGCTGGGTCCTACTCTTAGGGTCTCACAAGGTTGCACAAGGTGTCAACCAGGGCGTAATCTAATCTGGGGTGTGAGTGGGCAGGGATCCCCTTCTAAGCTCACGTGGGTTGTTGACAGGATTCAGTTTGTTGAGGGCTTCAGTTTCATGCTGGCTGTCAGCTGGAAGCCATCCTCAGCTCCTAGAGGCTACCACAGTTCTTTGCCATGTACTTGCTTGCCTGCACCTCAATCCTTGCGTTTTTCTTTGTGTTCCTAGTGAACTAGTCTGGATTTATCCAAGGAAATGTGATGATTTTCCCTTTTTTGTTCTTTTCTAGTGAAAAACTGGAATGTATGAGATGACTGCTTACACCTCCAAATATACATCGCCTTGACAGATAATATGTACTTCATTGTAAACATGTGTTAACGTGTTCTTTACATGTCTGTGATCTCTCAGCAGGTCCATCTTACCTCACTGACTGCTCTGGAGCCAACATGGCATAAGCAGTCCTCCCTTTTCTCAGAAAGTCCTGCTCTAATCTCCTCACACTCATAGAGATTTAAGCTCCGTGTGTGAACTGGTTCTCCTTCCACATGTGACTTCCTTTCACCTTCCTCCCCACAGTGAGCTGGGCCACCCTCCTGTCTCCATCCTTCTTGCCACCTCTCTCCAAGGCCAGCCCCTTCACCTCTGCTCTGGAGCCTTTAGGGGCGCTCTCCACCCCCACTGCTTACCGCTCTTGCTTCTGTCCATCTTCAGTATGCTTTATTAATGGTTTTCCTTTCAGCTAACCTAGAGAGACATGTTTTCCCTATCTTAAGTCCTTCTCTAGAACAAATGTTCCCCAGTGCAGTTTCTTGTGTCCACAATGACGATGGCCTAATGTTCGTAACCAGAGCAATGGGAGTTCAGGACAGGGTCAGAGCCTCATGGATGGTAAGAAAGACAGCCGTTACTGAGCCTTTCAGAGAACATCTCCTAAGGCACGTGTCTGCACACACACTCACACACACACACACACACACACACACACACAACTATAGCTTATCCTGGGCCAGATCAAGTTCTTAGTTAAGGCAAGCACCACTAATCTTTGCCAGGGAATAATGATTTATTCTGTCTCTGTTCAGAGCATACTCATAGTGGCAGGATGGGAGTGAGCCACTAGTTTTAGGGATATTGGGTTTTTGTTCCAATGACAGTGGCCTTGACCTTGCAGGCAGGTGTCCATTCATGCTCCCTGCTATGGATCCTTTTCTCTCTTACACTACACCTTCTCTTGACCCCTAAGTCTCGGGTGCTTCCGCGATTTGATGCCTCCACATGTAGACCTTCATCCCAGCCTCCTGTGTTGAGCAGCAGTACTGCACACCCGTCTGCAGAGCTACTCAACATCTCTGCCTGTTCTGAGACACTTCCCGCTCCACCTGTCCGCAGGGGACTTAGCACCTCCTCCCTTCTTCCTCCCTGAACCTCTGGGCTCCGGAATCCCTCTCCTCCCTAGTCTCTCAGATGAGAAACCTGGGAATCATCTTCTCATCTTTTTTCTTGCCTACTTCCAAAACAATCAGCAAGTTCTGTCAATTATCTCCTCTAAAGCTTGCTGGGGATGCTCATCTCCTCTCCTACTTACTGTTGCCTCATCGTTTCAGGTCTTCAGCATCCCTCCTTGAGACTGTTACAGCTGTTTCTTTATTTCCACTCTGCCTCTGGTCTTACCCTTCTCCAATCCAGCCTTGCTTTGTCCCCCAGGAGGCTCACTGTAGAAAATAAACCTGAGGTGGTTGAGATCAATTATTGAGATTAATCCACTACTTCAAATTCTTTCACAACTCTCTGTGGGACATGGGATAAAATTTAAAATACTTAGCAAGGCATTCAGGGTTCTACGTGATGATAATTTGGCCTTTACTACTTTTGTAGCTTTTTTTTTGGCCGTACTTCTTAACTTGTATGTTCCAGCAATCCTACAGTGTTTCTGCATCTTGAAGCTCCCCATAATCTCCTCAACTTCTATACTTTGCATATTATTTTCTTTGCTTGGAATGCCCGTAGTTCATCCTCACCCTTCCCCTCTCCATCGCTTGAACACCTTGCAAATTCCTCCTCTGTTAAATCTCATCTCAGGTGGTGCCTCTTCTGGGAAGCCTCCTTTGACTTGCACAGTCAAGCTGAGGTTCCCTTTCCATATCTTGTATTCTCCCTGCAAACTGGTGCTTTTGCACCATCACTCTATGTTTTAATGTTTGTTTCTAAAACAGATCATGAGCTCCTTGAGATCAGAAATTGTGTTTTATTTATCTTTGGATCCTTAGTGCTGATGTGACTTACAGTAGATACTCAAGAAATCCTTGATGAATGACAGAATGAAGGAAGGAATCTTAACATTGGGTCTGCAGTGGGGCTGCAGGTGGGAGGGTGGGATTGTGTTTCCACAGATATGATCTCATTTGATCCTGGACAGTCAACTTCATGAGGGAAGATATGCATCAGTTTTGTTCACCCCTGTCACTCATTGCTGAGCCCAGTGCCTAAAAAGCACTGAAGAGAAGTGCTTTGTGTAGAAGCTCAATAAATGCCTTTTGCATGCATGAGTGATGACTCTGTGGGTTGGGGCTGGTGCCACCATCATAATACAGTTGAGGGAATGGAGTCTGGAGAGGTGAATAACCTGTCTGAATGTTTTGGACAAGCCAAACCTCAGGATGCCTGGTCTTCCACACTTGTTTGAAAGAAGGAAGTAGGTGCTCAGGGCTTTGTGGCCCAGGCAGTTGACTGACCCTGTCCCACAATTATCCAATTATTGGGTTATTATAGGGTCTGGCTTTAAAAGATGAGCTGGGGCAGTCATATTATAGCTTGAGAATTTGAATTAAGAAACGGAGAAAAGAAATTAGTAGTAGTATTTCAAACAAGAGCCTTTGGGGGAGGTAGGCTGGAGTTACAAGAGCCCCCACAAGGACTCAGGCCCAGTAGGAAAGAAACCACAGCTGACAATAAGCTGAGCACCCTCCGCCCGCCCCCCCCGCCCCCCCCCCACACCTTCATTTGTGTGTCTATCTTTACAGTCAACACCCTGTCCTGCCCAATCACTGTGAGGTGATTCTAGTGAGGGATTGTTCTTTGCAACGAAGGTTTCTAATGAACGTTCCCAGGTGGGCCCAGGGTTGAAACCCTGCCCTTCTCTCTCAGTGTCTTGGGCTCTTTACCCTATTTTAGGGCTAGAGACAGTGTCCTTTCGCACATTTTGCCAGAAGGCCATGCAAAAATGGTGCATACTTAATGTACTTTAGTGACAGTGAACAAGGCTGTGATTGTGATGTGAGTGGGAGGAAATGGCCAGTGAGACAAACCAAATCCCCTCTCAATTTAAGCTCAAGCAGTGGGAAGGTCCCAAGGAACCAAAAATAGGACTACTTATTTGCATAAGGCATCTGCCTTCTCCCAAATCCTGGGGAGTTCCTGCTGCCCCCTCCCACCACCTCCACCTGCCCATCCAGCTTGCTAGGCAGGAGGAACTGGGAGAGGGAGAAAGTTTGGTAACCTGGGCACATGGGCTTCTGCTCTTCAAGTCTCAAGGCTGCAAACTGCAAAAATTGCCAAGATCATGGTTTGTACCCACGTATGGCCTTTTGATGCATAAGCTGACAAATATATTTCAGGTACAAATCATTCTTTCCCATGAGCTGTTTTTGCACGTCTCCAACAAGACAATTATCCAGTTCCACTTAACACAGTGACTCAAGGACAGATCTGAGGGCTAGCTGTTCTCCTGCCTTCTTCCCTGGCTTTAGAATTTGTGTTGAGAAGTTAAATCTACAATGCTGAAGCTCCCCCCACCATACCCCATGCACTTTCCTGTGGGGGCAGCCAGCTCTTCTATGCACCTGGTGGGTGCTCAGTGCTATTTTTCCCAGTGCTGAATTGTCACTGAGGGCAGGGACAATGGCAGGGACAAGGGCAGCCCCAGAGGGGTTTGCTCACCCCCTCATTTCTCTGAATAGATGCCTCTACTTGATGATTACCTACTTGGGAGGTCACCTTTTGAAACCTACTGAATAGAGCTTAATCTTATAATCAACATTTCCCAGAAATTGCTCACAAGCCACCAGCTATGAAAAGAAACAGATTTTAACAAAGTACTTTCAATGCACATTATTGTTAAAAGTTTGCAAGCTGAAGGCCAGCACTTGGAATATTTTCAATTGGATTTTCCAAAGGAATGCTTTTTGAAGCTGCAAATACCTGGAGGCAGTGATAAACAGCAAGAGTGAAATGTCCTATAGGAACAAGGGAGCAGGGAGAAAATCTTAGAAGTTAGAGTTTCACTTTTCATTTTTTAATCTAAGTTTGAAAAATTACTGACCTGTGGAGAAGAAGGTGACAACTAAGATTCAATCATAAACCAAAAACCTCCAGTGCGGTTGATACTCTGTTTAGACCAAACCACAAACTCTTTAGGAAAAAGCATTGTGATGGACCAACGAATGTGACAGCGCCTAAGAGAGTGTTGTCTTTTTAAAAAAGTTTTCTGACATGAAAAGGAAATAATTCCAAGGAGGTATATAGCACAATCACATTTTTTATTACTTTGATTACTGTGAGGGTTAATTTTCTGTGTTAACTAGGCTATATAGTACTTGGTGACTTAATCAAACTTGAAACTAGGTGTTGCTATGAAGGTATTTTGTAGATATAGTTAACACCTATAATTAATTAACCTTAAGGGGATTACACCCAATAACACTGATGGACCTAATTGAATCAGTTGAAGATCTTAAAAGCAAAATTGAGTTTTCCAGATAAGAAACTGTGTCTCAAGATTCCAACATCAGGGGAGGCCAGGATGGCTCAGTGGGTTGGGTACTTGTTTGCAGCCCCGGGGACCGGGGATCGAGTCCCAGCCCTGGCCCGTGCGGACCCATATGCTGAATTGGGGAGTGCCCCCAGTTCAGTTCTCACCAGGGTGAGACCCCAGCCCATTTCCTGCCCTGTGCAGCCCCGCACCCACCTTTGTAATGAAACTGTGGAAAAACCGATGATGTGCAACTATGGAGACTGTTCTGGGCCCTCTCCCTTCTCTCTGTCTCTGTCTCTGTCTCTGTCTCTGTCTCTCTCTCTCTCTGTCAAAAACAATAAAAATAAATCTTAAAAAAAAAAAAAGATTTCAACATCAATTTCTGCTGAATTTCCATCTTGCTGCTTTGCCCTACAAATTTCAGACTTGCCAGCTCTCATAATTGCATGAGTCAATTCCTTAAAATAAATCTCTTTATATATATATATACAATTGTATATATACAATATATAGTGTGTGCGTGTATACTATAGATTTTGTGTCTGTGGAAAACCTTGACTGGTAAACCACATTTATGTACTTGAATATTAGCTAAAGTTCTTTTTAAAGATTTATTTTTATTGTTTTTTGATGGAGAGAGAGAGAGAGAGAGAGAGAGAGAGAGAGAGAGAGAGAGAGAGAGAGAGAGAGAGAGAGAGAGAAGGGGGAAGGCCCAGAGCAGTCTCCATAGCTGTACATCATTAATTTTTGATATAGTTTCACTCCACAGGTGGGTGTGGGGCTGTGTAGGGCAGGAACCTGGCCAGGGTCCTCTGCATGGGCAGCATGACTGGGTTGGGAGCCAAACTGGGGACCTCCCACATGGGAAGCTCACCTCTGCAAGAACCGAATTGGGAGCACACCCCAGTTCAGCAGATGGGTCTGCACGTGCGGGGGCCAGGAGTTAATCCTCGGACTCTGGGGCTGCAAGACAAGTGCTCAACCCCCTGAGCCATCCTGGTGACCCCCAGGTAAAGTTCTTAAGATGGAAATTTAGAAACATTCAACCTGGGTCAGCCTGCTTTCTGCCCCTCTGTGAGTTTGTACTAAGTGAATTGAAAACGTTCTTAATTTCAACCTAAATGCCATACAGTGCTGTAGAGGTAGGAAGAGAGAAAGATGTTTGGGTGTCAGTCTGCCTGGGGGTGTTCACAGGAGAGCTCAGGGTAGTAAGAGAACCAGCAGGGGGCATTTGCTGATTTAGGGTCTGTAGGATTCATAATTGCTTCCCACTCACAACTTGAAGCAAAGCCCTTCCAGGACTAAGTTTTGAGGACAGACTGGAGAAAGGCTATGTACTATGGCATACTGGGCTAGATGGAAAAGCCGAACAAGAGTATATCCCACAATAGAAAACACTTTTTACCAAATATAATGACATAGGCATTGAGAATATAGGCAATATAGAATCTAAGCCTGATGTATATTATTAAGAAAAGGCTGTAAATGATAAAACTATTTCCATCTGCAGACAATGGTATTCCTTTCATTCTCTATAAGAGAGTTCTAGTCTCTGCCCATGAATGAATCACTTTTCCTAAAATAAGACATGGGCTCTGCTTGTATTTCTCACAACCAGTAAAGAACAATTCACATTAATTCCTTTTAGTCTTCTGGTTTCAAACACTTCAAGAACCCCACCCCAGGAGAAGCAAATACATTTCCAAACCATCCACCCAAATCTCTTAATCCCAGAGCAAAGATTCAAAATTCAAAATAAAAATAAAATGAGGGGAAGCAGAACTCAAGTTGTGAGCCTGGACACTGTCTCTTTCCTTTGAAGGGTGAGGGCAGAACCTGGCTAGCTGTTCACCACGCTGTGTCCTCTTCCTTCAAGGCCATGCCTAGACCACAATTCCCAGCCTACTGGTTGGGTGGAGTTATATGACGAAGGTTTGACCAGTGGAATGTGAGGGAAATAGCGTAGGCCACTTCCCAACCTGTCTTCTCCCCACACGACTCCCTAGCTCCCAACTCCTATGTGTGATCTCCATGTTCTTTCCTTTTTGGCAACAACAGTGGAAATTCCTGGTTGAAGATAGAAGCCATGAGAGGGAAAAAGCCTGGACCCCTGAATCACCACCTGGAGAACTGCCTGCTGATCAGAAAGACCTGTGTTGGACTTCATATGAGCAAGAAATAAGCTTCTGTTAAGTCATTGAGATTGGAGTTTACCAGCCAAGGGAGTAAATCCTTAACCAACACAACAGGTGAATGGCATTGCTTTTCATTTTTAATGTACTGCAGGGAAAGTTCGCATCAAGTTTGTTTTAATCTGTTGATTGGAAATGTAATTTATAGCAATGTGGCGAATGTAACGAAATGCCAAGTCAACCCCATATGTGGATGCTACATACAATTTATTAAACTGAGATTGAGTATCTGATAGAAATTAAATATGACATTTCAATTCTAGATTGCAGGGCTTCTGGATCCCCCACCTCTGTCCCCTGTCCCAAGCACTATGTCGGTTTCTTACGAGCCTTTGGGTGTCACATGGTCTGAAAACTTTTTAATCAACTGTAGAGTGGAGTTACTAGTAACCAGGGAGGAAAGTGGATGAAGGGGGTTGGGGACCATAGGAAGTTGATTATTTCCTCTGGGGCTTCTGCCTACCTAGGTTTTCACTTACGATATGCGGTCACCAGACACACAGTGAATAAAAGTTAGCATGATTTCTACTGAGTTTTCATAGAATGAATCCAGCTAAAGAACACTTCATTAAAAAAACTGAGTATTGATTATTCCTACTTTTTTTTTTAATACATGGTTCATTTGTAAATTGGTTGTTTAAAACTTGAAGTTCATTTTTTAAAAGAATATCACACAGGTTATGAGATTTCAAAGATGATACACAAAATTCTATTGAACTCGTTTTGTTATCTCTCTGCATCTGTTTCTCTCTCAGTGTTGGGAAAGGCAGTCTCACATGTGCCTTTAAACCCAAATAGAGGTAAGGCACGTATTTCAACCCCACTGGGGCACTAAGAATGGGCCTTGGGCCTGGAACACTTTCTTACTAAAAGATAAAGAGTCCACAGAGCGTGTGCTGGGCTTATCACCTAGTGTGGGAATATCTTTCCTTATTCCAGAGTCAATGTGTGCTCCTTTGTCCTGCTCGAATATATGCAGCACGGACCTTAGGCACACTCCTGCTTTCAGTATTTCAGATTCCACCAGGGAGCGGTTGGGGTCCTTCCATTGTGCCACAAGAGGGGTGCTCATAGGCCGATTGCCCTTCATCAGCTAATGGCGGTTTCTGCTAGCCCTGGGATACCATGCACACTATTAGAACTGATCTTGCCTCTCCCTGTTTCTTCCCTGTGTGAATATGTGCTGTTCCATTTGGTGCTTAACTGTGCTGTGTTCTCCTTGGTGACTCCAATACCATGATGCAGTGGGAAAAAGTGTTTGCACTTCCCTTCCTGGTGGCTGGCATTGTGATGATCTTTGCTAACCTCCATGTGGTTGGAGTCCTTCCCAGGTTTTGGCAACTGGTGTATGGTAATTTCCTCATTTATTTATTATCTATGTCATCAAAATTTTTGAGATGCAAGACTTTTTGAGGGAGACAAAGGTGAGTAAGATATAGTTTTTGCGTTGAAACAGCAGGGCTTCTGGCAGCATTGATGTAGCAAGCACCGTTCATTGTATTCTCACATCCATCTCCCTTTCTTCCTTATCAAGAGACCTTTTTTGTTGGAGGGTGGGGGTAGGGATATACCAGCTCTGGATGATAGATCAAGATTAGTTTTAAGCCAGTGATCCTAAATGCTGATGTGCAACAATTAGAATTAGATTTGAATGCTAGCAAGATTTGGGACAAAGTTTTACTTTTCCTGATGAAAGGGAAACATGTGCGTGACATCACTGCCCTTCGCTCGTCTTCCTGCTGCGAATATGAGCTTCATTTCTGAAGCAGCAGTAGCCATCTTGCAACCTTGTGAGAAAAACCAAGAGAATCAGAGTCAGCAAATCCCAATTTGTTTAAGCCGCTGTCAGTGTTTTTTCTGGTACTTGCAGCTGAAAACATTCCTAATTGATACAGGAGATGAGATGAGAATAACAAGGGGCTATAAGGCAAACTGCATTTCAGGGCTGTGACAGGATAGGTAGTGCTGGGTGATTCAGAGAGTGGGAAGGAAGGCATCGTGAAAGAGGTAACGTTGCAGCTTCGTGCTGGGCTCTTAGGAAAGGTAAGGTTTAGATGGGAGGAAATGAGGAGGGAGGCATTACAGGCAGAGAGAACTGCGTGAAAATGGGCATGTGTGTGGCAAAGCTTGGACTCATTAGGGGATTTGGGAAGGGCTGAGGATGGGTGGCTTATGTATAATATAACACTGTAGGAAGTGGAAATTGTAGATAATAACTCTGGAGAGGTTCATCCATGTCATCTGTAGAGGACCCTAAAGGCCACGGTAGAATTTGGCCTTAGCTGGGTGAGCGTCAAGGAGGTGAGACAGTGGCATAATCAGAGGTGCAGTTCAGAGAGATTGTTTTGGTGACTGTGTTCATGATAGATTGTTGGGGAGGGAGATCAGAGATTGAAAAACTACCAGTTTAGGTTACACCAACAGTCCCAGTGAGAGAAAATGAAGACCTGAACTATAAGTGGTTATGAAAAGGAGAGAGATTGAGAGGCACCTCAAACATGGAGTAGGCACTTGGCACATGATGGAGGCGAGGCCTGAAAACACCTGCCCTTCCTTAGTAAGGTCTTGTCCTGTGTTTTGGAGTCTGGAGATGAAGTTCTTTCATGGCTTTTCCTTTGCCTGGAGCATATAGCTACCTTCAGCATGTATCTGCCTTCCTCTTGACCCTCAGTCACCACCTCTTTAGATCTTTCAACACCAAGCTCAAATCCCACTTTACAAAGAGCCCACATGTCCATCAGTAGGAGCATGGATAAACTGTGGTAGAGCCAGACAATGGGATACTAATTAGTTATGAAAAGAAACAAACCAGTGAAACATGCAGCAACTTGGCGAATCTCAAATAAATTATGTAGAGTGAAAAAAGCCAGACCAAAAGAGTATATCCTGTATGATTCTACTCATTGAAGTTCAGGAACAGGCAAAATAATCTATGAGGAAAAAACCTAGAATAGCTGTTGCCTTTGTGGGTGCGGGATTAACTGGGAAGGGGTATGAGTGAGTTTTCTGGAATAGAGGTTTGGATCACACAGGAATATGCTTTTGTCAAAACTGTGTATAAATTTTACCAAAAAAAAAAAAAAGGTAAACAAATACTGAACTATAGTGAATGATATGCACGCGGACGAATCTAGGGATGAAGCATTCTAACACTTATAGCCTACCTGGAAATTTTTCAAAATGTAAGATGAATAGATGGGTGAATGGTTAAATATGCGATAAAGCAGAAATAGCAAAGTGTTAATGACAGAATCTTGGTGACAGGTAAATGGGTATTTAGCATATAACTCTTTTAACTTTTCTGTGTGTTTGAAATAGTTAATAATAAAATGCTGGGGGGAAATCTGAGTTTGTTTTGCTAATTCACCTATCAAAGAGAACTGGTAACCAATCTGCAGGTAAATTTTGGCCCTTTGAGCCGGGCTGTGACCAGGGGCTGATATGGGGGCTGTTTCATTCAGGGTCCCTTTCCTAAATGACTTTGGCTGGGAGGTGCACCAAAAAAATCTCCTCTCCAGTTTTTTTTAGTTCCATTGTCATCAAGTGTCCCCCTCCTTGCAGACTAACCCATTCCTTCAGGGTCTATGTTCTACGACCCTGAGGTGAAAAAGTAGAGGCCACCTAAAATTTGTCTTCCAATAAAAAGTCTCACATTTACTTTCATTACTGACTGCAAAGTTATTTGAAATATCACACAGCAATGTAATTTTTTTTTTTTTAAGATTTATTTTTATTGTTTTGACAGAGAGAGATACAGAGACAGAGACAGAGAGAACTGAACTGGGGGCACTCCCCAGCCCAGCACATGGGTCCGCACGGGCCGGGGCTGGGATTCGACCCTCGGTCCTCGGCGCTGCAAAGTGAGCGCTTAACCCACTGAGCCATCCCGGCTTCCCCGTAATTTGTTCTTTTTGTTCCAAGAGTAAAGAAGTGTAACAGAAATGTCAACATAATGACAGAAATACTTTTGAGTACACATGAGGTCTGGGGAACAGAAAAGGCAGGGGCAGATAATTAAAAATGCCCACTAATGCAATGTCACCTTTGTCACAGGAATAGCACAACTTCATGTTGATATTTTTAGGGCTTCATTCCTCTGT
Organism: Craseonycteris thonglongyai; assembly: GCA_004027555.1. NCBI lineage: Eukaryota > Metazoa > Chordata > Mammalia > Chiroptera > Craseonycteridae > Craseonycteris > Craseonycteris thonglongyai. The sequence goes on from PVKE010007510.1 coordinate 32,782, forward strand.
GTTTGGCCAGAAGTTCCATCTCTTTATGAGCAATACCTTTTTTTTAAAGAGTCTCTAATTCTATTCCCAATACTCATTTAATTATGTATTTCTTTTTTTCTCCCAGCTGGAACATCCTTGATCACAAGGTTTAATCCTCCAAATGTCGTTATTTTTCTGAACTCTTTCAGCAGCTGGCCACTCAACCTTTCTCTCACAGTCGTGGTGTGCAATTATGTTATTTGCTGTAGTTTTTAGTTTAACCATAAGGAAAAAAATCTTGTTACAGGACACCTTTTATTAAGCTTGTCTAGTCTGTATCTCTTTGAGCTACTGATATTACTTTCATATGTGTTTTTAGTACATATTTAATAAATGAAAGTCTTTTTAAAAAAGATTTTTATTTTATTGTTTTGACAGAGAGGAGAGAGAGAGAGAGAGAGAGAGGGAGAGAGAAGGGGGAGGGTCCAGAGCAGTCTCCACAGTTGTACATCATAAGTTTTCAACATAGTTTCATTCCACACAGGTGGGCGGGGGCTGCGCAGGGTGGGAAGTGGGCCAGGGGCCTCCCACATGGGAAGCACACCCCAGTTCAGTATATGGGGCCACTCAACCCGCTGAGCCATCCTGGCATCCCCTAAATGAAAGTCTTTAGTTCTTAAAATATAACACATCAGCAACACATAGATCTAATCTTTTATTTTCTTTAATTTGTTGACCTTTTATAATTTGCTTTTGTTTTGCTTCATTCAGATTTCCTAAAGATAGGAAATAAGCACTCCTTAGTGATTTCTGGATCATCTGGGATGCTTGTTTACAATGCAGACTCTAGCCCCTTATACAGGTGAAATGGGGATGACATTTTGAGAAACATGCCTGTTAGGCCATGGATAGGTTACAGAATTTCAATGTCATAGAAACAAAATGTGCTAACTTGAATACTTGGAACATATGTTTGTGTTTTATTATTTACATTTTTATCTGAAATTATTACCTTAGTGTTCTTTCATAAGTTAATCTAAAAAAAAGTGACTTTGATAACTTGTCTGGAAAGATGAACAAACCAGGCACCATGAAAGAAAGGCTGATGGTTTCCCAACAATTGGTCTTTGGACTTTTATGTGACCCTTGGCTCATTCTATTTTTCCTTTCTACAGTTTAAAGCTGACTGTGGAGACAAATTGCCATAAGAGGGTTTGAAATTTTATGTGAAGTGTTTAAGTGGCCCTGCTCTCTCCCTCTAACCTCAGTTGTCCTTGATTATTTGGTCGAGTATAGATTATTAGTTGAAAATAACCTTTTTTTCTCAGAATTTGGAAGACATGATTCATTCTATTGTTTTCAATTTTTTATTCTTTTATTCCTTCTTTCTTTCCAAGCATCTCAAAATTGGTGGGTCCAAAGCTAAAATCAAACTCCCTCAGAAAAATTCCATTACCTCCAATTAAAAAATATATCCTGAATGACAATTTTTCACTATATCTAAAGTTTTGGTCTAAGTTACTGTTGTCTGTTACCTGGATTTCTAATTGCTCTTCTTGCTTCTGTATTTTTTTTTAAAGATTTATTTTATTGTGTGAGAGAGAAAAAAAGAGAGAAGGGGGAGGGCCCAGAGCAGTCTCCACAGCTGCATATCATTAGTTGTGATGTGGTTTCATTCTACACAGGTGGATGTGGGGCTTGGGAGGCAAGAACCTTTGCCACTGAGCCATCCTGGTGGTTACCAGTTATGCTGCAGTTCAGTGTATGGGTTTGCATGGGTCAGAGCTGGGAATCAAAACCTGGACCTGGAGATTGAGACAAGTGCTCAACTGCTGAGCCATCCCGGCACCCCCTTGTATTTTTTTTTAATTGTAAAATATTTAAAACAAACCATGTGTGGCTTTATACTTTCTACTATGTAGTAAGTATGAAATTCTTACACACATAACCATAAGCATGGAATTGTTTTAGGTGTTTAACATTCATTGTTCCTGTGCATGCCAACAGCTTAATGCAAACACCTGGGGCTCTGTCTAGCAACTGAAGTACAAAGATGTTCTGCCCATACACAGGGCAGGGATTTGACAGCCTGGGAATAAGCGTGAACCAGTGATGAGCAGGGGATACTCGTTTTCTCCCCCACCCTCCATTCCTCAGATATCGCAGTAGTACTGAGCTTGTTACCCAATGTGAACCTGCTCATAGGTTTTTTCTTGTGATTTTATATGCATGCACATATGTATGTATGTATGTGTGTGTGTGTGTGTGTGTGTGTATATATATATATATATATATGTAATTTTTGTTTTTAGCCATGAATAGAACTGCTGGATCACAGGGTATATGCATCTTCATCCTTAATATTGTCAATATTTTAAGACTGACAGTATGAAGTAAGTCTGATACATGTGGAAGGTACATTAGAGTTTCCTCTTCTCTAAATGGCTTGCTTAGTTTTTCCTAATATCTGAATTCTAGAAATTCTGGATATTAATAGTTTTCAGGTCATGTTCCTTGCAGAGCTGTTGTTTCTTGTGGCTTGTCATCTTTTTTTTGAGATTTATTTTACTGTTTGAGAGGTGAGAGAAAGGGGGAGGGCCCAGAGCAGTCTTCATAGTTGAACATCATTAGTTGTGCTAGAACATGGTTTCATTCTACACAGGTGGATGTGGGCCTACACGGGGCCGGAACTGAACAAGGGGAGGTGACAACCTTTGCTGCTGAGCCATCTTGGCGGTTACCAGTTGCGCTGCAGTTCAGCATATGGCCCGACAATTGAACCCCAGACCTTGTGGCTGTGAAGCAAGCACTCAACCGCAGACTATCCTGCCATCCTTGTGGCTTGTAAGTCTTATGTGGTATTGATTTCTATTCTGTGTGATCTGGATTGTTTTTCCTTTATGACAGATTTTTAAGAAATTCCGTTTTATTCCTAATGTTCTGTATCCCAGTTTTACCGCTGAGTGGCAAGGAAACAATTATCTTAACTTTCAAAAAAAATCTAATCATAGTAGACATACCTAATGCATAAAATGAAACACCCAATTTGATACTGTTAACAGTTTACAGCATACATTTTCCTACATAGAGTAACATTTATTAAAAATTTTGGAAACTACACACAATTTGCTTCTTTGATTTAGCAATCTTTCGCTTTATTTATTTATTCATTATTTGGTCAGTACTTCATTCTTTTTTAATAAATCTTTATTTTTATTTTATTTTATTTTTGACAGAAAGAGAGAGAGATACAGAGAGAGAGAGAGAGAACTGAACTGTGGGAACTCCCCGGTTCAGCATGTGGAGCCGGGATTCAATCCTTGGTCCTCAGGGCTTCAAAGCAAGCACTTAACCCGCTGAGCCATCCCAGCTTTCCCTTCATTCTTTTTAACAGCTGTAGGACATTAACTTTTATAGACATTGATTAGCTATTTGCTTATTTGTCAACATTTGGGCTGTTTTCAAAGTTTTAAAAAATGGTATAACAGACACTCTTGGGACCATCTCTTTGTTTAGGATTAATTTCTAGAAGTGGAAGTTCTGGGTCCAAACTCTGGCTATTTTGAATTTTAACTGATATCACTAACTTATACTCTAAAAATGTTGTACCAATTTGCAAGGCAGAAAATGCTTTTTCTTTGGCTATCTAAAAATCCAAATACTTGCTAACATGATGGGTAAAACATGTTTTAATTTTAATATTTTGTCATTATGTGAAGTTTATTTTCTAACATCAATTTTGGTTTCTAGCAATACCCATTCTCTTTGAATTTTTAATTTTAGCCAAATGCTTGTTATGTGATTGCTTGTTTTTGTAAAGAGCAGCCTATTCTTGTTCTATCATTGTAGCATGCCATGGAATCTAATCCAAGATCAGAACAGGTATTACAGGTCTCAGACCTTGTCTTCTAATCACCAAAAGGTAGTCTCCTACGTGCCTCTTTACTATCCCTATGGAATATGCTGAGTTCTCAACTTACTGATTCCCTGTCTGAGTGAACAGAACTTATTTCAGAGTATAATGTGCATAGAGTAATTCATGGTCCCTATTTTGATCTAATTTTCTTTTACTATCTGAGCTCTCACTCTGCTATTTACTTTCCATTTCTGACATTTGGAGAAATATGTCTATCTCCTATCTCTATAGGCCCTGGTTTCAATTCTTGCTATCAGCTTTCCCCCGCCCCCCAATTTTGGTGTCTTGGTAGATATGCTACCCTAGGCAGGTGCTGGGGACCTAATCCTGGCCTTTGATGAACATTCAAACAGTTACAGCAAGACCTATTTCACGAATGGTAGGGAAAGGCCGGGACGGCTCAGCGGGTTGAGCGCTCGCTTTGAGGCCATGAGGACCGGGGATCGAATCCCGGCTCCGGCCCAGGCAGGACCCACATGCTGAGCTGGGGAGTTCCCACGGTTTGGTTCTCTAACTGTCTCTGTCTCTGTCTCTCTCTCTATCTGTCAAAAAGTAAAATAGAAATAACTATGCACTGAAGACAAAAAGATAATTTCTCTCTATAAATGTGAAAAGATAAAAAAAAACAAAAAAAAAAAACAAAAAAAAAAAACGAATGGTATCTGATATAGCATAATTAAGATTAATCTTAACCAAATCTAGTTATGATTAATTATTAGTAATTAACATACATTGCTTAGAAATAGTTATCCACAGATCTAAAGTCAACTGAAGAAGTCTCTTTTACTAACATTAAATTACATAATTGTTTGGAAGGCAGTAGGGCACATCTTGAAATAAATCGGAAAACACCTTCACATTAATCATTCCTTTTTTTCATATACTTCAAATTTGTACTTAATGCCTTTCTCCTCCTGGACATCAGAAAGAACACCTGGGAATCTGTAAAAGAAAAACATATATAATTAATAATATATCAATAAAAAAGATAGCTTCCCTAACTCTCAACCAAATGGCATCAACAATGCATAAGGTAATTAAAAGATTTCCCCCCTTTGTTTCTTCACAATGGTAAGCTACTGGTAAGTGGGGATATTATGCAAGTACAATATATATGCAAATGGAAAGAAAAAAATTTCAAACTACAGAAAGTTAGAAAGTGAAAAGTGTAATTTCTCCTTCTCCTTTCTTTCTGACTCCTAATTTTTTCTCCAAACTAACCACTGTTAGCAGTTTCTCTTTCCTCTACCCAGCTAATATAAACATTCTTAAGAATTTTTTGTAGGTTTCACAACAGGTATCAAATTTCTTGTGTGAGCAAAAGAAAAAGAAATTAAACCTTTAGCTGTTTAGAGCAGAATTGAAATAGGTTATGTGCCCTGCATGGTGATAGTCTTGCTTTCTGTTTAATCAATGGACACCATAGTGCTCTAACTCCCCAATGTGTGGTTTATTGCAATTCCTTTACTAGAATCACTATTGATCTGATCTCTTCTATTCTCACTCCCTTAGATCTGTTCCCTCCAGATCCAATTCAAAACCCAAGCCCTCCTTTGATTATATACCCAGAAGTGGAATTGCTGGATCAATGTGATATTTCTATTTTTAATATTTTTGAGGAACCACCATACTGTTTTCCATAGAGACTATACTATTTTACATTACCACCAACAGCGTTCAAATTTCTTCTCATCACTAATTCTCCTCTTTTTTTTTTTGATAACTGAAATCAGTTAGTCACGATAGCCAAGATGTGGAAACAACCTACCAGTAGATGTCCATTGACAGGTGAATGGATAAAGAAAATGTGGTATATACATAGTCTTAAAAAGGAGGAAATCCTATAATATGCAACAACATGGATAAACTTGGAGACATTATGCTAAGTGAAATAAGCCAGTCACAGAAGGACAACTACTGCATGGTTCTACTTATATGAGGTACCTATAATAATCAAACTCAGAAACAGAGAGTAGAAGGATGGTTGACAGGGGTGGGGGAAGCGGGAAACAGAGAGTTGCTATGCAAAGGACACATTTGTTATGCAAGATGATTAAGTTCTAGAGACCTGCTGTGCACCTTTGTGCTTATAGTTAACAATACTGTAGTGTATACTTAAAAATTTGTTGTGAGTAGCACAGATGATGTGTCCTTACCATAAAAAAAAAAAAAAAAAGTTTTATTTTCATCACTAACAACAAAACAAGACCCAGGTCCTATACTGAAGACTGTTCTGACTAGTCTAGTCTCCAGCCCAAATCCAGGCACACCACTTCCTCAGTATTTTGTGGGCTGCACTCCACTTTGCTCCAGGTGGAACACCTACATTAATGAATCTTGTGTTTGCTTCTGATTCTGCTGTGACATTTGCTATCAATAAAAAGTCTTCATCCTTAATAAAGGATTTAGCATTGCGAGTACTTTAATAAGCATTAAAGGATTTAGCATTATGAGTACTTTAATAAGCATTAAACTTTTGTTTAATTAGATTATGACATTTTGATAAAATATTATACATGGAATAACAATAGCATAGTATGTATAAGGAAAATAAAAAGGTGTTTTCTCTTAAATAATTTATGTTTCTATTTACTAACCATTTTCTGAGCTGTTTTAAGTAGCAGCATAGCTTTTCTTTTCTTAAATGACTTTCCTGGATCAACTTTTAACTATACCATATTTTTTGCTCCATAAGACGCACCTGACCTGCCTGGACCTGCTCTCCTTCCATGCAGTCCCTGCTTTCTGATCTGGCTGCAGGCTTCCCCACGGCATCATTAAGGTCCCCAATGTGCACTCTTCTTTGCAGTATTCGCTCCATAAGATGCACACACTTTTCCCTCCACTATTTTTTGGGGAAAAAGTGCGTCTTATGGAGTGAAAAATACGGTAATTTTAATATATCTGGAATGAGTCGCCCAAAAGCAACATGTATATTTGTATGTGTGTGTAAAATTCTTAAGACTATCAAGATTGTCAGTTAATAAGATAGAGCAACTTATCAGTTATTGTTAAATCCATGAATAACTTAGAAATAATTATGCTACTGGATGGATATGGTCACTACCCATAATATTAATGTTAATCTTCTCTGTAAAGTGAAAATTTAATTTTGCTTGAGATTATTCACATATTCAGTCTGTTTTCATAATGATTATAACTACCTCATAATCGTAATTCCTTTTTCTGAAGAATTGCTTAAAAGCTACATTTGAATTCTGAGTTTAAGTCTAACAGGATTTGAAAAACCTGTTTGTTATGAACCACCCAGGATACAGATTCCCCTCTATATAGAACTTCAAGCATTTAAGAAGTCAGTGCGTGAAGGAAACCTACGATCTGAACTGACAGAGCAGCACAAGAATACAGAGATGATTTGATAGGGCGTCTAAGAAAGAGGTAAGTAGAGTTCTTGAAATAGTTATCTCTGTAAGAAACAAATCACTACTAAAATAAAATGAAGACTCTCTAGGAAGCATATGCTAGGAGAGGGATGCACAAATAAATAATGTGGATAAACATGCCAGGATCCTGTTGGACAGACAGGAAGTAATGAACAGAAGAGGAAACGCCAGCCCATCTAAAACCTACCTCAAGTTGTCCATTAATAAGGGGCTCTGGAGCCAACTGCTGCCTCAAAGGCCTATCTCTGGTCTTTATCCTCTTTGACTACAAGGTTACATGGAAGGTGAGTAAATAAGGAGAAACCTGTTGGAAACTTCATTAAGCACAAAAACTGCTGATATAAAATGTTTATGCCTGCTGGTGTAAACCTAGAATAAAACAGTCTGAGATAGAAAGATTTCTTCCAGGCAAGATGAGGGCAGAGCCTTAGAAGACAGGCTGGCATGGTGCTGTCATAAGAATAATTACATAGACAATGACCCAAGGGGGTGTTGGGTGGGCAGACACAAAGTAAAACCATGTTACTTTGTTAAAAATGCCTTCTGCTTTTAGGATTCCACCACGAGTAGCTTCATCTATACTCTAGTTTTCTTCTCTTCATGCTTCACACTAGTTCTCCATCATCTTTATTTCCGTATATCAGTGCTTTTATTATCAGGAAGTATGGTGTTAATAAAAGTGTGTTTGAACTGAAACCTATGTAACCACCAGAAGCCTACTGATAGGGATAAAGGGAGGTCTAAACTTAAGTGGTAGCTGTGAATTAAGAAGTAAAGAGTGATCAGAATTCATTTCTGGACAATAAGTAATTCTAAGTTTCCTAATGTACAGAGATTTGATGAGAAAGCAGCTCGAGAATTGAGCAATGTTACAGACTTCCAGGGACAAAGTATATTTGTCTTCAAGTTTTCCTTTACTCTACTAAAAATGACCTACTCCGGATGTCTTCTTAGGGGATTCTCTCCAGCCCATGTTAAAGAGGCTGTTATCATGTTGGTACAGGCTTGAAAGTAAGATGACTATCAAATGTTGCAATGAAAAGAAAGGACATTTTATGTTCATCCATGGCTTTGTTTAGAAGGGCCATTTTGGAGCAATTTCCTTAAATTTTGCCTTTGGATGGCAATTTCCTATCTGAATCTCACCATTAAAATTTTCTAACATTCAAAGAAGAATCAATACCAAATCTTCACACATTCTTTCAAAAATAGAGGAAAGAGAGCATTTCCCAACAATTCTGCAAGGTTAGTATTATTCTGACACCAAAACCAGGTGAAGGTATTCCAGAAAAAAAAAAAAAAAAAAAAAGAACAGCTCAATATCCCTTATGAATATAAATTCAAAAATCATCAATAGAATATTAGCAAACTGAATCCAGGAACATATAAAAAGGACTATACATTATTTCCAAGTAGTTTTATCCCAGAAATGCAAAATCAGTTTAATACAAAAGTCAAGCAATGTAGTATACCATATTAATAGTCTTATGTATTAATTAGTATATTTTTTGTATTAAAGGCAAAAACCACATGATCATCTCCATAGACCCAGAAAAGTATTTGACAAAATCCAATGCCCCTTCAAGATAAAAACACACAATGAAGTAGAAATAGAAAAGGTCTTCTTTAATGTGATAAAGGGCATGAATGAAAAAACTCACAGCTAACATCATATATAACTGTAAGAGATTCAATGTTTTCCCTCTAAGATCAGGAACAAGACAAGGATGTCTTGTTCTAATCAACACTGTATTGGAAGCCAGAGCAATTTGGCAAGAAAAAGAAAAACATTCAGATTAAAATGGAAAAATGAAACTATATTTGTAAATGATAGTATATTCTGTATATAGAAAATCCCAAGGAACCCACTAACAGAACTAATAAATGAGTTCAGCAAGGTTGAAAGATACAAGATTAATAAAAAAAATCAACTGTATTTCTGTGTATTACCAATGAACGGCATGAAAATAAAATTAAAGTTTCATTTATAATATCAAAAATAATAAAATACTTAAGAATAAAATTAATAATTAAGTGTAAGACTTGCATACTAAAAGCTACAAAACAATGCTGAAGAGAAATTAAAGAAAACCTAAATAAATAGAAAGACATCACATGTTTATGGTTTGGAAGACAAGTATTGCTAAGATAATAATACTCTCCAAAATAATCTATAGATACAATACAATCCATATCAAAATCCTAGTTTGCTTTTGGCAGAAATTGAGGTGATCATAAAATTCATATGGAAATGCAAGGGACCCAGAATAGCCAAAACAATCTTGAGAAAGAATAAAGTTGGAGGACTCGTACTTCTTGACTGTGAAAGTTATTACACAGCTGCATTAATCAAGACAGTTGTGGTATTGGAATAAAGACAGCCATATAAATCAATGGAATAGAATGGAGAGTCCAGAATTAAACCCTCCCACTTATAGTTCTTTCAACAAATAGTGCTAGGACAACTGAATAGCCACTTATGAAATAATGAACTTGGACCCCTCCCTAATGCCATACATAAATTAACTATAATGGATCATAGACTTAAAGTAAGAGTTAAACTATAAGACTCTTAGAAAACCTAGGAATAAATCTCTGTGAGCTTGGATTAGGTAGTGGTTTCTTAGGTATGGCAACAAAAGGACAAGTGGCAAAAGAAAAAATAGAAATATTGGACATCAAACTTAAAAAATTTTGTGCTGAAAATGATATCATTAAGAAAATGAAATAATAATTCAGTTATGGGAGAAAATTTGTGAACCAAGTACTGATATTTGATAAATTTGAAAATAGTATGCTAAGTGTAAGAAGCCAATTCCAAGATCATATTATATGATTCTGTTTATATGAAATCTCCAGAAAAGGTAAATCTAGAGACAGAAAATAGATTAATGGTTCCTAGGGCTGGAAGGGGAGTGGTAGATGACTGCTAGTAAGTACAGGGTTTTTTGGGGGGCGATGAAAATGTTCTAAACATAGATTACGATGATGGTTGCACAACTCTGTGAAAAAATTCAAACAATTGAATTACATACTTTCAATGGGTGAATGTTGTGATGTGTGAATCATCTCTCAGTAAAAACGTTAAAATTTTCATTTCTAAGAGTCAGAGAACCAGTATGGTATGTGTTTTAAGTTACCAATGATCCTGAAGGGTCACAGCTTTGGAAAGAGGTATGATGGAGAGCAATAGGATTTGGAAAGGTATTTAATATGGAGCTGATTCACACAGTAATCTGTTCTTTTTGTTAGTAAGCAAAGAGAAAGAAATGAGGCACAACAGAGATCAATATTCACATGCGACAACTGGAAACCTAAAGCACTGCAAGAGAAAATATATAAGGTACAACAAAAAAACACAACTAATTTTTATATAAATATATATGAAAAGACAAAGTATGACTTTTCTAAGTAGTCACCTTTGGAGACTAAAGCAAAAGCCTGAACTTTTGAATTTTCTGTCTAAAAAATTTTTAGAGTTCTTAGAATTTTTAGATTTCTTTAGAGCTAGTTAAGAGCCCAAGAAAATCAGTCACATATTTCATTTGATTCATGACTACTAGTCTAGAGAATAATAGACTATTATTATTCCAAAGCTTAGCCATCCATTTATTCAGACTTGGCTCTGCATATTCCTTTTGGAGATATTTACAAAAACAGACTCACACTCACAGAATAATGACTGGGTTCAATTGAGACTATTTGAAAGAATGTGTTAAAAGCTAGTTGAAAAGTGTTATAATTAATCTTAAAGCTGAAAAGTGCTTTGAAACTAAAATGCTATGAGTTTTCAAAATCAGGCAGTTTCATACTAAAATCACAACTACATAGAATAAAGCAAGTGTAACTTCTTCTTTCTATCTCCACCATTGCTATTTAAGTCCCTACATCTTTCTCTTGAACTGCTACAACTAACCAGTCTCCCAGCTTCACTCTTGTCCCCTCTGGTGCATTCTCCAGAAATGGCCAGAACAATTATCATTCTATTCAGAAACCTCTAAACCTACACTTGGTCTGACACCTTTGGGTCTCCCTGTTGCTCACAACTTCCACAGTGGCTTTTGAGAGTCAGGGGACATGGCAAGCTTGTTCCTACCCTCAGGGCTCTGCTCTGGCCATTTTTGGTTCCTAGAATGCTCTTCCCCTCTCTTTGCATGGTTGGCTTCTTGCCATTTAAATTTCAGTGTAGACATTACTTTTCTGAGAGTACTGCTCAGACTATACTGTACTTATCACATCACAGTATTTCAGTCTACCACTCAGCAACTCTTTTGATGTTTATCTATTGTTTGCCACCCTACCTCTTTACTAAAAAGAACACAATCTTTGGAGAGTAGTGACAGCATGTGTCTTAGTAAACACTCTTTCCCCAATGCCTAGGACAGTGCCTGATGCTGAACAGATCTCACAGAATGAACTAATGGCTACTCTGCAGATTTCAGTAAAACATTGTAACTTGAACATTCCCAAGTCTTTAAAGCAGATTTCTAAAAATTTCTAGTGTTTTTTGTCTATAAAACACATTACTACCCCAAACTGATCAGAAGAGACATAGTTTTTCCTATCATTCTTATGGTGGAAATCCAGAAGTGCTTCAGAATAATTAATAATATTTTACTTACTCTGGTAGAAGTTTATATTTCTCCAAATCAATTTCTGGAAAAAATGTGTCACTTTCAAATTCCTGCATGATCCTTGTCACAAATAGTCTAAGATGGCCTGGCTTGTTCATGGCTTCCTTTGAAATAAAACAAAAGGCATCAATTTTCTTATTTATCTGTATCAATAACAATAGAAACTGAGAAGTTTAATTATATAGTCAAGTTTGTACTAGGTATTAAAGACACGCTACAAACTTGTTACATCCAAAGATATTTAAATATCCTATTGTTTAATTTGGCACCCTGCAAAGTATGCCTTAGTTGAGAATGGCACTAACCATTATTAATAATTATGAGAGTGAGCTAAACTACATTCTGGCCTCTAGTTTGCTTATATGAATTCTTTTTTCATTTAAGCATTAGGTTTTGTCTTTTTTCTTTGGAGGTTATTTGGGATTAAGAACCCCAAATTATCTAGTTACTCTTCATAGAAAAACATATATATATCCCAAGGGCATACTTAGTACAATTACCGGTACATAAAAAATTTATGTTTCCATTTCCCAGGAGATAGTTATATGTTAGTAGGTAATTTATTCTGCCTCTTGTTGCTAATGATTGTATTTGCCCTCATATTGTTAATGACTTTCCTAGCTACCAGCTTTAGTACTGTTGACAGTTTCTACAGAAAAAACTGCCCTGGATCAAATTTCTTAAAATTCTAATAAAAAGTCATGAGTCCTGTCTGCAGCTTCAAGAGAGCAATAACCCTTGATTTTTAAAAAGCTTACTGGGTAGAGAAAAAAAATATATGTACACACATCTATAAAAATAATTATCCTTAAAATTCCAAATAAGGTCATAGAAAAGAAATTTACCCTTTATTTTCAATACTACAGCTTATACTATTACATCATTTACTCTCTTGCTCAACCAAGTAAATATTTAACCAGTTGTTGATGTACTAAAAATTAAAAAAAATTGAATAGAAGTAACTGCAGGAGCTTTTGAAAGTCTGTATCAAAAAAAATTTTTTTTTTTAAGATTTTATTGTTTTTGATAGAGTGAGAGAGAGAGAGAGACAGAGAGAAGAGGGGAGGGCCCAGAGCAGGCTCCATAGTTGTATGTCATCAGTTTTCAACATAGTTTCATTCCACAAAGTTGGGGGTGGGACCGTGCAGGGCAGAAACCGGGAAATTGGGGGCATATCCCATTTCAGCATATGGGTCTGTACAGGCCGGGGCTGGGATTCGACCCTGGTGCTGCAAAGTGAGCACTTAACCCACTGAGCCATTCTGGCTTCCCCAAGTCTGTATAAAAGTTAATGATATATGGCATACCTTTTCTGTAAAGGGTCAGATAGTAAATATTTTAGGCTTTGTGGGCCATATGGTTTCTTACCTTTCTAGGCAAAAGCAACCACAGACAATACTAAAATAATAGACATGGCTGTGTTCCAATGAAACTTTATTTATATAAATAGGCTAGTAGGCCCGATTTGGTCCATAGGATTATAAGCTAGTGTGATGTGAGGTAGGTGGATACTGCAAAATTATAACCTGGAGGTTCTACTTTATATATATATATATATATATATAAAGTTATATAAATAAATTTAACTTTGTTTAAAGAATGTACTTTCAAGTGAATACAGTATTGAATCATTCAAAATGAATCCTGAATAAAATAAAGAAATGCTTGTTTTCTTAGATAGTCACACTTGGCTGAAAGATCAAAGGAAAATGTCCATTTTACCCCTATTACAAATGGAGAACATGCAGAAACAGGAACCTAAAAAACAGAGTTTTTAGAATGCCATTTAGGATCCTGCTGTGCCTCTTCTTTCTCAAATATTTCCAGTGTGCATATGTTGCCACAAGCCCCCCAAAGGGTAGGCACCTATTCTTTCCTCCCCAGAAATGCTAATATTTCATTAATGTTTTAAAAGAGCAAAAAAATCCATTTACTATCCTCAAAAGTTTGGAAAGCTGCAAGGCATTTGGTATCAAGAAAAAGGAATATTTACCCTTTTATCTACTGTTTTCACTTATGATGATAAAATCATATAATATGTTTCCGATACCTTCACATTATATGAAAATTGTTGAGGCAAAAAGATTTATGTTTTTAACAAGTCCACATACATCTGGTCAGTGTGTATCAACTGAGAGCCCCATCCCTTTCATAGTAACATACATAGTTATCTGCAAAGCAAAGGGTATAACTCAGTGTATCAGGGCACATCCAAGGAATAGAAAACAGCACAGTCCAAGTACTATTCTAAGGGAGGAATTTAGAAAGTTTTTAAAATTGGAAACATCAACTATTTTGAACGGGAAATAAATTGGTAAAGACTTAAAAACTTATTTTACATTTTAATTTAGTTTGCATGAAAATATAAAAATATGAATAATTTCCATTAACAATAATATGTCCAACTTACAGTAGGAATAATGTGCTTCCTTTGCTCAAGGCTTAATTTTTTAATAGCTCAGATGGCAGGGAAGTTGAAAGAAAGAGAACATTTCTTTGTATTTACAGGTAACTTCACTTACCTTATAAACAGAACTGCCTCCCACTATCCAAACCATGTCTACTTTATTTCTTAATTCTGTTTGCTCAATAAGTTTTAAGGCATCATCTAGACTTTTGGCAAGAATATGAGCTCCTTGGGGAGGTTCCCTGAGGTTAAGAGAAAGAATTGTATATAATTTCTACAAAATCCATTCATACTAGTCAAATAATCCATATAGAAAGCAATAATTATAAGACTGAAATCATCATAAATATGAATTTCTTTAACAAAAAAGTTAACATCAGTAGGGCCTATGATCAATATTTTAACCGACATTTGTGTATGTATGGTCCACAATTAATTAAAAAACAAAAAAACTTTTGATATCTTGTGATATTTATGGTAGAAAAAAAATCAGAATAGTAGTTGTCTCTGGATGGATGGATGGGGTAGATTCACTGGGAAGGGGCATAAGGAAACTTTCTAGGGGTTATGATAATGTTCTATATATCTTTGATATGGGGCTGCTTCTACAGGTACTTACATTGTTACAACTTAGCAAATGTACACTTAAGACATGTATTTCATTGTATATAATATTTATCTCAAAAGAAAAAACTGTAAAGAAATATTGAACTCTGGTTAATGTGCATGGTGAAGTATTTAGGGGAAAACATACTAATATCTACAGTTAACTTTGAAATGCATAAAAAGAACAAGACCAGTTCATAGATGGATGATAAAACAAACAGTAAAATGTTAACAGTAGAATCTACATGGTGGGTATACAAGTGTTTACTGTAAGGTTTTGTATGTTTGAAAGTTTCATGATAAAATGCTGAAAACAGGGTAATATGTTTGAATGACTGTTAGGATATTGAAACTGTTAATATGTGGTGAGTAGGGAAAAGAAAATAATTTAATATTTTAAACAATATAGAAATGGATACAGTATTTAAAAATGATCGTGTTATTTTTGTAATTAAAAGTCCCAAAAGGTAAAAGTTAGTTATTCAGAGCTTACATTGACTAGCTCAATCTCTCCCAACTTCCACAATTTTTCTTTTGGTGGTGGGGAAGGCAGGGGGGTTGTGGAGGGAGGGTAGCAATTCCCTTTATAAACGAGACATGTATAACTGGGCTTTCAGAGTAATCAGAAAGAAAAATTACAATTCCATGTCAAGAGTTTAGACTGATGCTTTTAAAAAGTATATAATTGCCTTGGAACTCGCAGTTATAACAATGATTAATCAAGAGCTAAGGGGGACGATTCATTCTTTTCGACTGCCTCCTGCCATACCTTCTTGATACATTTTTTATTTTACTCTTTGTCATCTCTAAAGCAGTTAAGATAGCACGAAGAATATATTTTGCCTAAGGCTAAAATAGATACGAAGACCATGGAGAAGGAAATGAGCCAATGGATCCTCTAAAGTACCGGGGCAGTTGTAGTGATTACCTTGGACTAGGTTGTTTAGGGGGAGAATTCAATCTAGAAGAAATAGATTTGGCGTTGCGGGAGAAGACAGTCTACTCTAGTTAATAGACAAAGTCTAGAATGATGGAAACAGAATCAAGGTCATCTTAGTAATTGAGAATGTTGAAGTCAGGGCTGATGACAGTAGAGAGTAGAATGAAAAATGGTGATTTGGTAACTGGCATATGTGGAAAACTGGAAGAGGTATCCTAGAAATTCATAGGATTACAGCAAAATAATTTACAAGGCAGTATAAAAGGTTGGTGTGGACTTCAAAGAAAGGGGGCAATCATTTTGTGAAGATCGTGGAACAATGGCTTGAAAAGTGGTTCAAGGAATCAAGGTGAAGACTACTTCTTTGCTCTTTTGTAATGAGTCTGGAAAAGGAAAAGAAAGGCGTGAAGGAAATACTTCTGCAAAATGTTGCTATTTAGCAGTTTAGAAATAAGTTTCACTGGAAACACTGGACCCCCAGATGGATAAAAAAGCAAAAGCAAAAAGCTGAGCTAATGTTTGAATTCATTAGCCTCTCAACAGCACAAATCCTATAAACTAACACAGTAAATAGCATATAGTAAGCACTCAATATTGTGACTTATTTAATTGCTAACTTTCCTTCCTATAATTAATAATCTCAAACCAACAGATTGGACTCGCTGATAACGGGAAGTTGGTATGTAGTTGCATAGAAATTCAGTGTCGAGAAATGTGTGGGCATGCCTGATTTTCTTGTTTTGAACTTAAAGTCTTGAATTCCCTCAAGAAGGTTAGCATGAAAATTAAGAGATAACACATAGTAGACACTTCCACTTTTTTCCGTAAAAGCCCTATTCAAGGGAGGCTGCTTTTTACCTGATGGATAGATATATTAGAAAGAAAATATCTGGGAAGCTGGGATGGCTCAGTAGGTTAAGTGCTCACTTTGCAGCACTGGGGACCGAGGATTGAATCCCGGCCCCGGCCTGTGTGGACCCACATGCTGAACTGGGGAGTGCCCCCAGTTTGGTTCTCACCAGGGTGAGACCCCAGCCCAATTCCTGCCCTGTGCAGCCCCACACCCACCTGTGGAATGAAACTATGTGGAAAAACCAATGATGTGCAAATATGGAGACTATTCTGGGCCCTCCCCTTTCTCTCTGTCTCTGTATCTCTCTGTCAAAAACAAAAATAAATCTTTAGAAAGAAAATATCTAACATTTATTTAGTGCCTACTTGCCCTCCCACGTAGTGGGGTCAGGCACTGCTTTACATGCATCAAACCATTTCATGTTGCCAGCAGTCCTACGGAGGGACATAGGACATAGGTACATTTTTATAGGTGATGATATTGAGGCTGAGGGGTTTAAGTCATCAATGGTCACACAGCGAGGAAATGGTGATGTGGGATTTGAACTTCAGCAGTCTGATGTTGGCGCCAGAACTGCAACTTCTTACACTGCCACTATGTTCTCAATTGGCATTTGGCAGCCTCATTTGACTACCTTGGGGCACTATATAAACATTATCTTTTTCTACTGTGACTGATGTGAAAAATGACATGACAGATGAATTCTGGCTCAATTCTGGTGACTGTTGGGAAAGCACTTTAAATACAAAAAGCCCTAGGCTAGAATTACATTGAAGCAGAATTCACAAATATGTTCACTGTGCTCTCATTAGCATTAATATTTTCTATAAGCTATAAGTAAGGTAATTTTGCCAAAGTAGCAAGAGTTGGGGGAGTAGAACCTAATATCTGTAGGGTGCGTTTTGTGTGCCAGAAATTTGTAACATAAAAAATTTCAAGTAAATGTCAAAAATCACCTTAAGAAGTTGTCATTATTAATCCCATTTAGTAAACAAGGAAATTGAAGCTTAACAAGGCTTAAAGTTTTTTGTTTTTTAAAATTTTTTTTTTCAGGGATATTATTTTTATTTTATTTATTTATTT